>PQVD01000552.1:107877-204169 GCA_003012265.1 Setaria equina | reverse complement strand
ATAAATTTTAAAAAGAAAAAAGGAGCAATGGAGGAATGTGTAATGATATGTTTTTACTGCATTAGACTGGAAAGAAGTAAAATAGTCGTTATAGCATTGTTATGATTTTTGCAGTAAGTTCATAAAAATATTCCAGCAACTGCGAAAATTAATACTTGAATTGATACTACGTATGAACTGCAATGAAATTGTTAAACAGTACGCAAAGCTTATTCTTACTCAGCTTACAAAAGTGATTCAAGTTGAGAATGAGGAGAATGCTATTATCGCTATCAAAATTATTAGCGAACATCAACGTGCATTTAGAGCTGTCTTCACACCAGAGGTTTTTTTTTTTTTTAATTTTCTTAAATGGATATCTTTTATTTGGTTACTGAATGCTTTGTTTTTTCCGAAGTGGAAGAAAGTTTTAGTTTCATTTGATTGGCACAGAATAGTATTGATTGTTTCAGATTCCGGCGATTATCAATCATTTTAAAGCTGTGTATCGTGACATGCCCCAACATATCACAAGTGGGCGAATGTTTGAACAAAGAAACTTGAGGCATTGTGGAATGGAAGATAGCGTAATCGAATCTGTAAGTATCTGATCCTGAAATACGTTGCTAGAATATTTTTTTTTTTAAATGAATAATTTCTACCTGCCTTGTTGCCATTGAAAACGAGATTGATTTTCTGGAATAAATATTACAGAAATTTAAATAAAGCGCTTGATAACGCTAACTATATTTCTCGTTAGCTAACAGTTTTTTTACGGGTTAAATATACTGGAGTGTTGGCCACGATTCTTTAAAAAAAAAAAAAGTATTCCAGTCACTTCAAAATTGTTACATGCCAACAATTGTTTACCTTCCGGAAAATTCGAGTGATGGCACGCAACGGGATAGTGGTTACTCCTTGATACCTCGTGCTTCACAGAGCGTGAAGGTTTTGTCAGAAGTACCCATGTTTTGTATCATATTGTTTCAAATTCATCGGCATCACATTCAGAATGAGGTTTGATTGAGAATTCCATATTTAAGGAAATTATTAAGGCACTTTAATCTTCGTTTTAAAGCATTATGAAAATCAGGAATTGTCGATTTTGCATCATGGTACTAATATTATTGTTTGAGTAACTTCAAACTAGATTTTCCTATTCGTGTACTAACACTGATATTGATAGGCGATTTCTGAATTGTTAGTAATTGATTCGTAGAATTAACAGTTAACTGAAGTATTAATTTTTATAGTGGAACCAGTTCACTTCTTTAAATACCGTAAAATAGGCAAGATTTTTCAGTTAATGGAAATCATTGCTCTTATGGTGCAGTATTGCACACTTTCAATACCTCACGACCAACAGATCAGTACATCATTTAGTACATTATTGGCGGATGAATTTTATAGTTCACAAGTGCGAGCGTTAACATTTTTGGGATTTATTTCCTCTCGCTCAGCTGTGGTTAGCTCTCTATTGTTTTACATTCATCTGAAAACTTAAAAACATTTACAAGAAAAAACTTTTTTAGCATTGACCAAACTATAGTTCATCTAATAAATAAAACGAAAATTTTGAACAGTTGACACCTACCTATGTGCACCTCAATGAAGTATCGGAATCCTTAATTCAGTATCTTTAGAGTAAGGATTTACTAGGTGTAATGGGAAATTCGGATTTCAGGACATTAGTAACAAATAAAAAAACATGTGTTTTGTTTAATAAAAAGATGTAAGAGACCACTTTTTGGTATACTACTGAAACTGAGTAACGTCGAGCTTATTATGTTGATTTCTGAAGGCTTCATATTTTTATTTTTCATAGATTAAACAAAACAAAACAAATAATTATTTAGATCTTTCTAAAGAAATTTTAATTTTCCCTTTTTTTAGTTCAACGTGAGTGAGGTAGTAAATAATCATGGAGCCCAAATAGTTCAGTCAATAATGCAAATGTTAGAGCGCTGTCCACATGAAAACTATTCGATGAGACGTGAATTAATTGGAACAGTAAAAAATATATTTGTCACCGATCTTCAGACCAAGTTTATTCCAGTTATTCCAAAACTTTTTAATGAGAATCTCATGTTGGGTAACGGCTTCAGTTCAATGGATTTTCTAAGGTTTTGTTGCACTTTTTTGTTAAATAATTTTTTAACTGAGTCGATGGTTTTACAGGAAAGCTCAATTCATTAGATTTTCATGTTCCTCATCCTTTGTTTACACTTTCAGCTCTTTCTTGGTTTTCAGTGCTTTGCGTGCTAAACTGGTTCCGCTTCAAAGCATTTTTAAATGTCCAAAAATTCTTATGAATTTTTTTAATTTTTTCATTTGCAGGACTTAGTGTTTAAAAATTTTTTCCAGCTATAGTCATTATTTTACAGTTTCTTATGACTTTACCTTCCAGACCTACCATGTATACAATGCTAGCCGATCTTGTGCACCATGTACGCGGTCATTTATCCTATAGTCTGCTTTGCTGGTTAGTTTTTGTTTTTTGTTAGTGTTGGAACTGATTCCAAGGTTTTTTTTCATTACTTTTAGGAATGCTTATGTGACTCCCAAGTTTTGTTTTATATTTCCGTTGTAGAAATATTACTTTGCAGTTCAGTAGGACTTGAATAACTACTGACATGGAATTTCTTTCAGCTCAGTGTACGCTTTCACTAAAAGTATGTTTGATCCAGCAATACAGCCTACGGTGCAATCGATGTGTATTAAGTTAATGATGAATCTTATTGAATCATTTGTTGTTACTGAGAAAAATCATCCAGATCAACCGGTAAGTTTGCCTGGTTAGGGTAGTAATTGTATATCATGGTATGTACATTACTCGAAATAAATTTGTATTCATGAGCACTTTTGTGAAATTGTAAGAGTTAAAAAGGCGTTCCAATTCAGAATTCATTTCAGCTTTAACAAAATTCATTTCCTTCGATATGTTGAAAATTAATAAAGTCCAGTTAAGTGATAAATTAAAATTAACTTCTATGTCTAATTCATTTGTAGTGTCGTGATATACTATTCTGTTTGTTGGAAAATTATGTTCGAAAACTTAAATGGTTGGCGCGATATCAAGTGCCAGTAATATTAGAAAAAAATGCAAATAATATCATGAATACACCTTTACTTTATCCCGATAGAAGTGTCAGGTATGTTTTTTAATTATCGTACAATTTCTGAAAAAAAGGACATATCACAAAAGTGGAAAGTATTTCGTGCAGTGAATAAATGAACAAGGATTTATTCTTCATCTATTTCATAATTCATGCTTTCGTTTCAAAAGACAATTTATTTAGTAACTTAAAATTCATTTAAAGTCATGTAGTCAATAAAGTAAGTGATTTTTAAAAATAGCCATCACTTAAGTTTTTTTTTATATGATGAAATTTCTAGCAGTTGCCAGTTATCACGCAGCGATTTTTCTTGTGCTAATGGCAAAATCAAAATGGATGAGGTTAATGCTTAACTTTTTTTTTATCAAATCTTACCATTTTTTATTCCTTTGTTAAGAATTCCATTTTAGAACCAAACGAAAAAAAAGACTACTGCATTTACAGGAATTCTTTAAATTTCGAAAATATTGTGGTTTTTTGATTTGATTTGTTTCAGGTGGTCGTTCACAATAAAGTGATTAAAGAAGATCCAACATCACCCCTTTCTTCGGAAGATGATTTTGACTTAAATACCTTGAGCAGTGAAAATGAAAAACACCAAATTTCATCATCTTTCTGTCTTCCAGTAACAACGAAAGCAGGAAAGGTGAGGTCTTTATCAGGCCGGAACAAAATCTTTATTCCATTGTATCATAGTTCGGTTCTTTTTTTGAATAGTGTACTGTCGTAAATCAATAGACATAATCAACCAGATTGCCGTTTACTTTCCCTCTCATATTGTGCATAGAAGAATTTTCGCAAATTATTTATATGAATTAGCTAGTTTTGTTGTTAACTCATGATTATTCCAAAGAGAAATTTCGAAATACCTATCACTACTTTTGTGTCCTCGAATTTTATAGAGTTCCAATAATTCTTTCTTTCAATCTTCTTTCAGACATCTACACCTGAAGAGATACTTAGCCAGTACTGGGTTACTGGCATTCCTCCATACACTCTTGTTGAATGCAGGAATATGATCCGAGTGCTTGTACAAGCCTGCAAGCATGCCGTACATGCTTTGAAGGATACACATGCTACAAATTGTTAGATTTTCTTTTTTTACAAACAAAATACAAAAATGAACCAAAATTCACTTCGCGAACTATTTGATGGCCTGTGGCAAATTTTAAACTTCTTAATCGAAATGATGGATAAAACAAAAGTATTTAATAACTCACGGTTGGTAATTAGCAGTAGCATTGATAGTAGTGCTGTGGTTCGTGCTCCATTATATGCGTTATATAGTTCTGGTGCTCTCTGCTAAAGTCCCCAAAATGATCACTCTCCAGACGCTGATAATCAATTATTTCTATTGAATTTATTGAAAATTAAAATTCAGATGCAATATCACCGGATCATGAAGCAAAAATAATTGAGCAGCTCTTCCGTTATGGATTGCGATGTCTTGACATATATGTGATTTGTCCAATGTCAAGTCAAGTTCCATCGACGCAACAAAGGTTAGTCTTTTCTTTTGTTGATAAACGGAAAGCACCCATCTAAAGAAGAATTTAAAACAACATTAAACTGAAGAGGAGAAAATAGAAAGGAAAAAAAAAATTAAGTTAAGGTTTTCAAATGGAGTGCGCACAAAAGAGGAAAAGGAAGTTTTGGAGCTTTTTGGATCTATTTTCACTTTATTAAATCCATCAGTATTCAAGGAGATTATATCAAAGCGAATCGATGTAAGTTACAAAACTCTCCGATTCATTTTTCTTTTCTTTTTCTTATGATTATTTATCAGTATTCTTTTCATAGTATTTCATCGAAAGACTGGCTTCAAATTATGGACTCCAAATCATATGTAGTTCATTGCTGGTGAATTCGGTAACATCAGCCAATTTTGGCGATATTTTAATTCGCTTCCTTATAAAAAAATTATCAGATTTGGCTGGTAAGTTATTTTCAGTCGATCTACTTATATTTTTTTGATTATGATACCAACATTCTATTAACGTATACCATACCAGCAGTTGCTGAATAGCTCAATTTATTCATCAAAACACTATTTCAACTTAATAATGATGTGCATTCCAATACAGGGACGAAAAAGTTCTTGCACATATAGCCCCTGTTGAATGAGAAACATGTAATCTTCGGGTAGACTAGTTGTGTAGTGAGGTAGATATAAGGAATTAAAGTCCCCCATCGTAGTTAATGATTCTCACTGTGATATGATAAAATATATAATGATTTCTGTCTAAACTGCTTTCAGAATGCTCTGAAAAGTCTTTCCTTTGGTTAAAATTATTCAAAATCGTATTTTCATCAGTTGGTTCACAACCTTCAGGATGCGCGGAGAATGAACGAATGCTTCGAGTACGTATAAAAAGATTAGTTTATTTTCTTCTTAGTGAAAATCCAATAATATGAAATATTAGTTCCTTTGTTAACTAGCGATTTCATGCCTTCTTTACTCCAGTAGAAATATTTTGCATCTCTACTATTAACACTTGAAATTCTGACCTTGAAAACCGCTAAAACTTTTTTTTGTAGCCGTATTTGCATGATTTGGTGCTGCAATCGATGAAACTCGCACTTCGAGCTCGAGAGCCGATCAATTATTTTCTTCTGCTTAGAGCACTTTTTCGGTAATTTATCTTTATCGCCAGTTTCTATTCTTCAAAATGATAGATTTGAGGTGCTCATTTTCCAGGTTTAGTTTATCGCAAATCCAAGGACCTATAATCAGTGATAGGTAGATTGTCATTAAAACCCTAATTTCATATTTTAGATTGTTCTTTCTCTTTCCTACGTAATATATTTTTGAATTTCAATAAAAATTCGAAAAGGAAGAAAAAAGGAAAAGATTTTCCCAGTAAATTCTGAAATTAATAAGTATCAACTTTTGAAATTCCCATTTGGCACGCTTCTGCATATTTCCTATTCTTATTCATTGTTTCCATTTTTATTAATTATTATTGTCGATCATATTACCATTTTGTTAGTGTTTATTGTCATTATTATTTTTCATCACTAATTCTATTATTTATGATTGATATTTTTATTAATTTTTTTTGTCAACTGTCATTATTTGCCCCGAATGATTGTTTCTATCATTTATTATTGCTTTTCTGTCATCATAATTTATTATTTGTCATCATTCATTATTTATCATTTTTGTTGCTTATTATTTGTCGTTATTAATATTATTCAATATTACGGCTGTTTTTATTAATACCATGTATCAGTCAATATAGTTGAAATATGAAATATCAGCTTTGACAGTTAGGGATCTTTGCATTATGCAGTGTAGAAATTTGCCTTATTAGTTCTAGTTTGAATGGACGTAATTCATGCGATTATCACTGTTTTCCTTATCATTTCAGTTCTATTGGTGGCGGAAGCTATGATCTTCTCTACCAGACATTTTTGCCTCTTCTACCAACACTTCTCCATCAATTAAATCGTCTTCAGTCTAGTACTCATCGAGCACAGATGCGTGAATTGTTTATTGAATTATGCTTAACTGTGCCTGTAAGGTAAGAAAACTTCATTGCTTGTATACTTTTTTATTTGACGCAATTTTCATTAATGAAATTAGATTCTGGAATCTTTTTATTTAGGTTGTCATCACTACTGCCGTATTTACCCTTGCTGATGGATCCTTTAGTTTGTGCCCTGAATGGAAGCAGCAGTCTCATTCAGCAGGTCGCTAAATCTTTTTCATTATATGTAGTAACTTATATGATTTATTGTACATTTGGAAGCCGAACAGAGATAAAATAATGTAACATACACCAGTACAGTAAATTGTTTTACAGAAGTTTAGTGTTACTTGCAGGGTTTACGAACTCTGGAATTATGTGTTGACAATTTACAACCTGATTATCTCTATGAGCATATGGCACCAGTTCGAGCTCAGTTGATACGTGGATTATGGCAGTGCATGTCAAGTCAGGAAAAAAACGCACCACAAATTGCATTTAGGTATTTCATTTTTCTTTAAATGTTTGGTTTACTCTTCTCGACGGTCCATTTGAGTATAAATTAGATTATCAGTGTTTCATTATCTATGCCCAATCTGAGAAAAGTATTTTGCTGAGAAGGGTGTTCACCAATAAGGATGGGAAGGTTCACCCAGAATAAAATCAAGAGGTCGGTGAGTCCTGCATACTTAAGTCAGAAAAAAAGTGCAATAATTCAGGATACTGGGAAAATTCGGAGCGTCGAATCGAAAAATGTTAATGGATCCGCAAAATCTAATGTTTAGAGATGAGTATTCATTCGAATCTGCAGCATTTCAGTTGGTTTTCGAACGTGCTCCATCAACAGATATTGGATTCAGTGAAACATCTGAGAGTGAGGTTGTAGTTTTCGTTATATTCAAGGATAATTTGACCAAAATTTAAATGAAATATAATGAAACTTATTTGACGATATGTTTGGTATGTTGGTATCTTCTAATCATAGCTTAACTTCATCGAAATCAATAAATTTCTGTTTTTCAGAATAGTAGTAGTGGTCCTCCCTTTTTTTGTGAACTGAATATTTCGGAAGTGGTAAAAGAATCGGTCAGGCATCTTCGTTCACCGTTTATGATCGATGCATCATTTGTTATGGCAACAGCACAAACAATCCCGGGTGGAATACGAATTTCTTCTCTAGCCATGCGACGTCATGCATTCCGAATAATCAAAGGAGTTATTCTGAGTGCTTTGGCACCAAAAAAGCGCGGCATTTTGAGAAATCCTTTCTTCAAAAAGCATGTCGCTAATAAACTTATGGTAATCACCTTAATTTTTGTGTTTTTGCATTAACAATCTATGAAAATGGCTGTTAATGCAGTGACTTGTTCTTGCTTCAAAACATTGTAGGAGCTTCTAGTGCCTTTCCCTTGTTCAGTATGTGATGGGAATATTAAAAAGAACTACTGGTAGAAATAACTTGAATTATTACCTCACAAAAGACCCGCAATTTCATTATTATATTATTGGAACGAAAATGTTTTAAATGAAAAGTTTGAAAAAATGAATAATTGAAGCAAATTTTAGGAATTGAAAGCAAAAAGCGAGGAAAGTTTCCAGTTAGATTATCAGTGCACTAGTCGATATTCCAGATCTCTTTATCTTGATGCTTTGTTGGGGTTATTTTGTTAGTTTTCAATTAGTCTGGAAGTAATGAGCAAAATGCGTATTTTTCATTGTCTTAGCCAATTTTCTTTTAATCATTTCAAAAAGTTTCTGATTTGCCGGATAAAAAATCCGAGTTGATTTAAATTCAAGGAATTTAGTTCGGAGATCATGAGATTTTTGTTCTGTTTTCTTAAGCATCCTTTTTTTTCTTAGATGCCACTGCTGCAGTGTTACATGAGGCAACTAGTAATGTCATGGATTTCTTCTGTATGGTTATACGGCATCTAACAATTCAGATTATTTTTGAGCAATGTCGAGGTAGCTTTTTGAGCTTCCGGTTGTATTTGAATCCCTTTATCTAAATGAATGCTGTCCATTTCAAGTTCTTTAAGGAAGAGTTTTTTCTTTTTTTGTTTTGTTGTTTACTGTTCTCCAAAAGAGCTCAGTTAGCTGATATTATTCGCTAAAGTTCTTTCTTTTCTGGTTAACTTGGAAATTAAAAGTAAGTTTCTGAAAATTTGTTTTTTATAGTGCAAAGCAATAAAATTGTGGATCGGGACCAAAACTCCATGGATTATACTGTCCTCATTGACAGTGTATTGCTTGCTTTAACCGATCCATGTAAAGAAGTGTGTCAGACTAGTCTCATGGCTTTAAAATTGATTTGCGAGACAACGGTTGCCCTGCTTGGTAATATCAGCAAGGTCGTCCATTTCACAAAATTTCCTACTTTTAAAGCTGTGTTAAAAAATTACCCTAAGTTTAATATTTTAAAAGGAATTTCCTCTTAGAATTTGATTCCAGGCAGCCAATACTACATTGTTTCAACAAATTTTGGAGCGGGCAACTAATCTTTGTTATAACGAACCATGGTGTATTCGTCTGGGTGGTTGCCTAAGCATCAAATTTATTCTGGTGAATTTCCCTGCAGCGTTCGTTATTAACAATATTGATGTAATTCTCTGTGCATTATTTGAGGTAATTTTCTGAGCCTTTTGGTTGACCTTTTCTTATTTTTGTGTTTATAAGAAATTTTAGCGAGATTAAATATCTCTTCTTCACATTGAATACTGTATCTTTGTAAGGAATTTGCCCTTAGATCAAAGATTACATCAGCCAGTTCAGTTTTCTACTTTCTTTTGAGGGAGTACTTTAAGAAATACTGAGTTGTGATCTTTTAGGTTATCGTTGGGCTTATGGAAGATGTTTCAAGCTCAGCCGTTGATGTTGCAGTCGCAACATTGGATATGTTATTAAAAGTATTTGATTTCTAATGTATGAAAGAGAAATTTAATGCAAACACAAAGAAATAAAAATTTTGGTTTTTGCTAACATATTTAATCATATTAATCCATTTATTTTCCCCTTTCAGGTTTGTTTTAAACAGCCATCAATTGATGAAAAGAGAAGAGAAGCCATTGACTGTGTAGTTAGACGAATTATTGAGAATCTTTTGAGCCCTTCACAGGTTCTTAGTAAACAGGTTAAATTTTTGTTGGCTTTTACTAAAAGTTTTAAAAAATATCTAGTGCGAAACATCCTTCAAATTTTTCAGTGTCAAAAAATGCTGACGACATTAGCTGATTGCACTGGTCTCACAGAATATGATTTACTTTCGTTGCAAAATGAATCACTGAAGAAATTCTTAGAAAATGGCATGACAGATTACAAAAGAATGTCTCTGGACCAGCAGATTGCTTTCGAGGTTCATGATACTTTGTAATGCTTCCATCTAATTAACGCACAGTAGAAGTTGGGGTCCATAAGCTTTACAGCTTACCTTAGGTTTCTATACTAAAGGATTGTGGATTTTAAACCCTTTCTTAAATAAACCGTTGATCTCTTACCACTTATATTTGTTCATTCTATCAAAACTAAGTCATCAGCTTTGAATGGGAACCATTTTTAATTCTCTACTTTGTAGATTTATCATACGGTTTAAATTATGTATTGTTAATTTTGAAAGAATGGACATTATATAAAAATCAGTTTCCCGAAACTTCGCAATTTTTCATTTCAGGACGCTTTTGTTTTCATTTTTTCCGTCCGGCCAATACCACAGGAATTCATATTTGACAAATTTCCGGAGAGCGATTATGTTAGTCGGCTCTTATCTATTTGCAATGCTACTGAAAAGGAAATAAGAAGCAGACCAAATTATAAGCCATCAACGCGATTCCTTGCTGTTATGCACCGTTCGCAGTTCAGTTCACGCGTTATCGCTTTACGACAGTCAACTATAAGTTGGTTTTCTTTTCTTCTGTTATTTTCTTATTATTGCTCGACAGAATTCTGAGCTTTTACTTTTCATACTTTTATCTTTTTATAATTTCATTACTGGTTCATTTTTAAAAAAAAATGGTACAATGTGAAAACGGATTTAATAAAATTTAGGAGCACTGGTAGCTTGTTGCATTGCATCCTGTGGCGATTTAAATCAAGCGATGGATCATGATCCACTGTTTCCACATCATAAACCAATATTTGAAGCTCTTTTGAAATGTCTTGTGGAAGAAAATGAGGAGATTCAAAATGCCACATTCAACGCATTAAAAGAAGTTATATTTAGACTCCACTGTTCTGTAGTGTGAGGACATTTATTCTCGTATTAATTCCTAAACTTCATTTTCAGGCATTGACTTCAGATCGACTGCGATCGCAGTTACTTAAGATGGATCTCAAGTCGATGATTACTCTTTTATCTCATCCAGGCAATCGTTTGGAAAAACACATCGTTCTGCATTTACTTTATCTTCTTCGATTATTTCCAGATGTTTTTCCAGAAACATTTTGTAATGAAATGCTGGTACTTTTCCCTGATTTTGATATCCTTCACATATATAATGCTGTAAGCTATAGACGGCAGTCACAGTAGTGGATTTTTAACAAAATAACTAACAAATATTAGAAAGTAGTATTAATTTATATAATTTAAGTATATGGGTAAACCTTACTGCACCAATACGTATTTTATATCGTGCTTCTCAGTTCGTTGCTAAATAATGTCAGTTCAGGACGCCTTTCGGAAATTTCCTGATCCTAATCAGAATGATGTTGTAACGGATGATGTTAAAGTAGGAGGAATATTGCTAGAGATTTTGGCCGAATTTTCCCTTGTTGATGCTCGTTTTGTCCGCATCATTATACCACATGTTTGCAGATGGGAAGCAGCCATCTCTTTTGAGGTATTATTACTTTTAATTAGTTATCGTTAATCGTTATAAATAAACTCTTATTGACTGACTACCATTACTAAATTGTTATTGATTATTTACCGCTAGTTATTAATTATTGATTAATTATCAGTAATTATATTATTATACATAATATTATATGTAATATTATGTATGTGGTATCATTATTAAATATATACGTAATAATAATTTCTGAAGAATGCTTTGCATTCTCTTCACACAGACAGTTTATCTCTACGAAGATTAAGGAAATTTTATTATTTCATAATTCAGATGATTTTCACACATGAATATCACAGCTGGAAAAATAAAACACCTTTAGTTTGGTGAGTATAGAAATTATCATTTGAAAATTAAGATGGTTTTTTTTAACTATTATGAGCGATTCCGAGTACTTCCTAAAGGGAGGTTTGCATCAAGCCCTTTTCCAAATTTCAATAAAATCGGAATAAATGACAAAATGGTATTGAGAATTCAAAAACGAGACTTAGAAAATAAGTTATCTTCATTAATGTATCGATTATTTGTAATTTTTCAGAGTAACACGAGTTGGCGATATCCATTAATGAAATATTTAACTCGATTTCCACAAGAAACTCTTCGTTTCTTCGTTACAGGCACTAACATTTGTGAGGAGAGGAATCGTGAACTGTTTAAGGTTCTTGAAACATATATTAGTTAACAGTCAAATTATGTAAGAAGTGCAATCAACTGAAGTGCTGGAAGAAATAATTTCGCCTCGTGATAAATAACAGAAATTTGCTGCAGACATCTGATGTCATAAAATTTTTTTAAATCAAAGGTTGAGAATAATCTGTATTATCGGGCAATTTGTTTGCTTTATAATTTTTTTTTCTTTTTATTATTTTCGATTTGCAGTACGTGGTAAAACATGAAGAAGCAACAGCAGTCCAGGAGAAACTAATGACAGACAACAGTTTTTTGCTTCGGTTATTGCAAGGTGAAGCTATGGTTAGTTTTGAAAGTTTGCTGTATTTGTTTCATTGGCTCGGGTAAACCAAGTAAATGCTTACTGCACAAGGAAGCAAAATTGCTTAGTACAGACCAATAGTTTGAAAGAAGTTAATCGTGGTAAAATAAACTTCATGTTTTTTAAATTCAGTAGCTTAAAACTCAAATATATTTAGTCTCAAGTTCTGGGACTATATCTTCAAAATATATATGAATTCATTCGGTATCATAGGATGAAGCCGGCAATTGGTCAAAATGTGATTTGCCTATTTATGATATGGAAATGTTAGCTATGAAATTGATTGTCAGTGTCGGGAAACGTCATTCAAGCTGGGCTGGAAATGGAGTCAGTGAAATTGTCAAGGTTATACAGTCACTGTGGAATGATAAAGATTTCCGCGCGCGGTATACTTGTAAGGTAAAGATAAATTTCAACATTCTGATTAATCATTGTTTTGAATGAACACTAGATCTCATTTTTATTTTTATTCATTTAATTTATGTAGAAGTCTTGTTGCTTGCGAAAATACTTTTGTAAACAGAACGGGTAATGGCGAAGAAATTAAAGTAGTCTTTTTGCATATAAGTACTGTTCTAGAATGATGCATACTTTCATTGCCTGAAAATCTTAGTAAATTTCACTTGATTAGGGGACGTAATTTTAGCCCTTTCAGGATTATTTAGAAGGACCACGTTATGATGTTCCTAAGCTGGCAGCTTTGATAATGTTGCGCTACTTCAAGTAATTTTTGAATTCGTTCCATATTTTGTTCTATTATATCCATACCATTTTTTGATTTATTTGAAAGTAAATGAAATGATGGATTTATATCTTTATTTCCATTTAGAGCTAATATTGATCGCATTGATATCCTCTTTGACCTTTGTCATGTGTTTACAAACAATTACATTGGTGACTTCACGTTTGTAAGATTGTTTATCGAGAAAGAAATTATTCCGGTAATTTTATTTTATTTTAATATATTACCAAGCGTGGAATATAAAATTTAATTCATCGTAGATTTACGAAGCAGCTTATAAGGTACCGTTGGCATAAAAAGTATTGGAAGTATTTTTCTGAAACCCTGTGATAGGTCACTGAGCTCAAATTAAGACATTACTGTCCTCGTTGTTCTGGTTCGTTTCGCGTTACTGACAGTATCACGCATTAATTGAATCGAGTTTATCCGTCATGGACTGTCTTCTAGCTTCTAACCGTGGCCAGAGAAATCAAAGAGAAAATATCGAATCCTGTTCTTTATTTTATGCCATCTTGTCATCATTATCAATCATTTTGCTAAAATTTTCAGTAGTAATTACATGACGTGTATAAATTCCTCGTAATTGTAGAAATATCCCATTGAGTGGCGGCAAAATGCTTTGAAACGAGTAGTTGCTCTTTTTGAAAAAGATCCTGCCACAGCACACGATTTGAACGTCGTTAAAATGCTTCAGTATGTTGTCATTCCCTCGTTACATTACGCGTTCGAACGTTACGACGTTGACGTGGTTAGTTAACATGTGTTTTTTTTTTTTTTATTTAGCTATTTAGCAATTTTTTTTTTTGGAAGAAAATTTTCGAAGTTATTATTCAAATCTAAATAAGTAGGCATTTTACAACATTGTTTTTTAACGCCAAGGATTGGTGTAGGTACCTTTCCAGTTTAATTAATTCCTGTTAATCCAAGATGAGAAACTTTTTCCATTCAAAAAATTTTCTTTCTTGCTGTATTAGATGAGATGAGGAGTGAAAGAAGAGTCAATGTTCATTTTTAGGTGGTTGGAACTCCAGCAAAGCCAGATGATGTGGATGATAACAATTTGATTTCATTAGTCTGTCAAAAAGTGCTCGATAGAAACAGATTTCATATAAGTGATGCAATGCTCATTCAATTGTTCCATTTGGGATGCTTGTTTGTCAGTAACTGTCCAACTCACATACATGATTTCTCACAAAAGTTTGTGTTTCATTCAATGGTTTGATAAAAAAATTTTATTATTTTGACATTTTGGACTTTTGTCTTTGAGATTATCACCGTTCCAAACGAAGTTACAAAATAGTAGAATTTTCCACAAAAAATATGTAAAACTGACTCAATCGTTTGTTATTATGACAGAGACTGCAGGAAGCAGGGCAATCGTCTGCGTATTTTAATGCTTTTGGGTTGGCCGTGCTTGTCATCGACACCTCAAGATCAAACAATGAAATACATGGGTCATTTGTTAATTGCTAATATTATCAATCAATTCAATATTAATCGGAAGATCGTTTTGCAGGTTTTTATTGTTACCCACATCTTTTTTCCTTCATTTTTCCTTCTGAAATTGAAACTATTTATGCTGTTTGAATGACGTCGTTATTCATGGTGCTTCATTAATATCGAAAAACGCAGTTGTTTACATGCGATAAGACTTCAAATCCAATTGCTTTTCAACATTACAGATGGTTATATAGAGGAGTGATATCTTAATTTTTTTAGGTTTTCCTAAGCTTGCTGAAAGCTACTCTTAGCGATCCCAAGGACATTATCAAGCGTTCACTTGATATATTAACTCCATCTGTGCCGCTGCGTATGGATGATGGTCACAAACAACTGATGACCGTTGTAAAAAAAACTATTGTTGAGGAAGGCCATAATGTCTCACAAATTTATCATTGTTTGTAAGTTAATTTCCTGTAAGAACTAGGTCCGTTTGAGTTAGTTTTACTGTTTAAGTAACTGGCATTTGGAATAGGTTCATTTCTGCGAAATTCTTATAGATCAATGATAGTTCGTCACTACAAGATCTATTACAATGTACGCCATCAAATGCTTCAAGTTATATTGAATGGAGTTCAACGTTTGATGCTTGCACAAGGCACCTTGGAAAATCGACGGACTGCAATTGATGTGTGCGAAATGGTTATCAAATGGGAACAATGGCGACTTAAGCAGACCGAAGAACTGGTACTTTTCATTTTCCTTTTTACCAAATTAGTGAATCAGCCTAAATAAGGGTTTTAAGTAATTCTTAGCATATGGTGATCTTTTTATAACTAGTTCTAGCTTTGTGATTTTATCCTAATATTGACTGCTTATTTTTAGACAGTGTCGAAAAGCAGAGGTTGGAATTTTTGCAGCCGAAAATCTAATTCAAGAAATTTCAGGAAAAAGGATCGGAAGTTGGTAACCATTCACAAGCTGAGACGGCTGCTTCAAACAGTCCTTCAGCACAACAGCAACCCTTGCCGTCGACTTTGTCGCAAGCCCAAAACAAAGATGCAGAAAGTGTATGTGTTGCAAATTCAGTGGCACTGTTAACGTTGTTTAGATGCGGTGACTTAACCTTAGTTTCTGAAGGATAAATCATTATTTTTGTATGCTCTTATAAATACGTGACTATTTCAAATAATTTGATATGTCACCTTCAGAATTTTGAACTTCAGATACATTTTGAACTTCAGATACACAGACCAATCGAAAAAATACACGTTGACCATGTTGTTAATATGCTGGTGAAATTATCGTCTGCAGTACCTGACGCGGTCAGTTTTCATGCATGTTGAACAAAGAGAATTCCGGGACTACTATTTCGTTTTCTTCTCAACTTTGTGAAAATCTTGGAGAATTATTTTAGATTTTTTTTATGCTGAAATAAATGACTGCAGTAGATGCAATAATTGCAGAATCTTACACAAAATCCAACTCAGCATGCAGTAGCAATGGAACAGTTATGCAAACGATGCTTGGGTTTACTGCGAGCCTGTTTGAAAAGCAATCTTTGGGGGCTCACTGCAAATCTTAGGCTCTCTTGGCAAGTAACAAATTATATAAATGACTGAATTTCATTCACTTAAGAGTTTGTAGTCTCAAAGTTGCCAGAAGTTGAAGTTTTATTAAGATACTGACCAATGAATGATGATGACACAAAGCCATTACATTTCAAAATATGGCCCCTTGTAGTCCTTTTGTTATCTCTTTCTAAACACTAAGTAAGCTTCCAAAATATAGTAGCTGTTAAAAACGAATGTAAAATTTCATCCTTCCTTCATTTTCAACTGGTGCTGTTTTACTGTATTTATAGGTTGGAAAAGCAGTTGACAGTCGCAGCAGAAGCAGTAACCCAGCAGTTTCGGGAACAAACTACAGTTGCTCACCATTTCTCACAGCTGCATACATCGCTAGATATCATTACACATCTCGTCGTTATTTTGGTAAATACTGGCTTTTTAACGTAATTGTTCTCAAATTTAGTTTATTTTCAAGAAAAAGAAATGCAATTTGTATATAAATGACCAGTTCTTTGGGAACGTTTTTTTGTAGATGGTTAAACAAATTTATTTCTATGAGACTTAGAGCTTGAGTTTTCAAGTTTTAAATTCCGTGAGTTTCGAGTGTTGAAATTAAAAGTTTTAATATTTTGCCATTTCTAGTAATTTCTAATTCCTAAATTTTGCACACTTTTTACCATTATTTACCATTACTCACAAATTTAATTTAAAAAGAAACTCTGACTGTAATGGATTTCGGGATGTAATAACTGAATGTCGTATAGAAATTTTTTTTTTTTCAGCCATCAGAAGTTGTTGTTCCAAACGTGAAAATGTTGCAGCGTGGAATCGTTGCCTGTTTAAACTGTCAAGACAACGCTGTAGGTTTCATGGGTGGAAAGCCCTCAATTTTTTTAAGCTTATTATCTATTTTGTTCCAATTTTCTAGATTTGAGAATTTTAAATTGAACATATTTAAGGTAATGCGAAGTTTGTGTCAGCTTATTTCTAAGTTATTCGAGAAAACAAAGTGCTCTTCAGAAGGATTAGATGAATTAGAAACGATTAACCAGTTTGTTACAAAATTCATCAATGATACGTTTACCAATTATGAAAAGTAAACCTTTCTAGATTGAAGTTCCTATTTTTTCCTTTTAGCATGTTTTTTTTTCTTTTTCCTTTTTTTTAATTAAGGCTTCCTGAATCATCTAAGGAAGACTCAACTCATTAAGTAATTCGAATATTTTTTAGCTGAAATATTATCTTGTAATTTTTTTTACCTACAACGGAATAAGAAATGTTCTAACAGAGAGGTTTTATTAGTAAGGAGAACGTGTTGATGAGCGCTATTTCAGAGGACAAAGCCAACCCATGACTGGCGTATTTGCAACGATCCATTTGTTGCGCACTATATGCGTTATTCAACCAGCTTACGTTGATACGATGTGTTTGAGTTCGTTCACAAAAGCTGTCCAGAAACTTGTTCGCGAACACATCTCCTCCTGTACTGAAAACAAAGGTTGTTCTTTTTGCGAGATTTTATCTCTTACTAGTTCAGTTTGCTTCTAAAAATGATTATTTCAATGACAATACTAAGTTGAAGCCGTAGTTATTAACTGAGTAATAAAAGTTGTTCACTTTTAGAATTGTTTGTGGGAATTGATTCAGTTATGTTTTCTTCAAATTTAAATTACTTCAAAATTTTTATCTTAGCCTTAGCCGTGAAATACGAATTTCAGGGCATGCACTAACGGAGTTAATAATTTTTTCGCTGGAGCTTCTTCGACCACGTATTCATGCAATACCACCCGAAGCACGGCGCAATATTGGACAGTGTATTTTAACACCTCTCATAGATAAGACGCCATTCGATCGTGTACTCGATATTGTTATTCGTGTTGTTGACATTATGGTGCGTAATGGCGATGAGGTTCGTATTTCTAGTAGCGTTCATCATCTTTTTTTTACATTTTTTTCTTTACATATTTGTGAGTCCAGGTAATATTTCAAACTTGTCATTGGTAGAAAATACACTGAACTCATTATGACATTCTTCACGTCATCTTAATCTATAATCTTTAATTACTAGCTCTTCAAGTGAAAGTTTTAGTTCTAATCTACGTTTAGAGACAATTGAATCAAGGTGTTCCTCTTTTGATAAGATTGGTGCAGACAATGGAGGCGCATAAACGCAATGAAAAATCTGGAGATTTATTAAAGACACTGCTTGAAACAGTTCTCTACGTGTATGAAACTGCGCATTTACGAACTAACGAAACATTAGCAAAACTTAACAGTGCTTTTCATTGGGGACTTTGTTCTCAGGTGACCGCAGCTGAATTTTTTTGTTGTTATCAATCTTCAAAAGTCTTAGAAGATTTTGCTTTTGAATCTTTTTCCTTATGTCTAGATTAAACAGTGATGTTCCTAAACTTGGACTTGGTCTCACGAATCACTTGCCTCATATTTGAAAAAAATTAACAATAGTTTGACTTTGGACATCCTCTGCAATTTCTAGTTGACTGATTTTAGTAAATCCCGATTGCAGGATGAATCATTACGTTCTCGCTTTTTCAAATTATTCGATGCCCAAGTACCAACAAATATTTATGACCGATTGTATCACATTTTTACATCACAGAACTGGGTTGATATGCAACAGCATTTCTGGATCAAACTTTGCATCAATGTCAGTTTTTTCCTTACTTGATAAGAATATCATGTCGTATTCTAGATTGGAAATTTTTAATGGAGTTTTGGATTTCTCATAAAGTAACTTACTCGAAATATTTTTTTCTCTTCATTCAGAAAGCTTCTTTTAGCTTTTGTTATCACTGATAATGGACGAATATAAAGACAACCATTCAAAGGTTCAACAAATACGATTATTGAATTGCTGTACATTATGGCAGACATTTGAAAAAGCATTTGATCTAGAAGCATTATATCAGGATCATCCGGAAACATGTGATGATGATGACTTTGCGTCGTTGTCGTTGAATATAGGAGAAAGCAAGCGAGATGATTTTTTGGAGACTTCCGGAACTCAAACGTTACCAGGTACTTCAAAATAATACGACTTATATTACAAAGCAAATATTGTGCAGTTTAGCATTGGAGTTACTGCGAAACTGCCGTCCAGTTTTCTTATAAAGCCAACTTTGCTAGATATGTTAAATGCGCTGAAACTTGTTAAGAATATCCATCTTAATATCGTTATTAGTTTGCTGCATTAAATTTGAGTAAAGAATTTCGTGCTTCGAAGCACATTATCTTTGATTTATCTTCGTTTCTGAACAATTCTGATAGTTATTTTTAGATTCTAAAAACCTACAGTTCTTGTTTTTTAGAAGTTAGCATACCGATTTGCAGTACAGCAAGCACGCAGGATCTACAGACTACATTAATTGTGGAGCAGCAGGTCCAGCTGTTCGAAATGGCTGCCAAGGTTCAGATCACTGATATCCTTCCGAGTTATTTGGAACTTGTTCATATTAGTACGTTAATTTTCAGTTTTTCTCCTTTCTGAGTCCTTAATTACCAAATGCAATGCTGACGCGTACCACTGATACATTTATACCTTGCAAATGCATAAAGTCATAAAGTCGGATGAATTCCTGGAAATTGCAGTTAAATAACATAGACCATATAATTTTAAAATGATTCCAGTTTCTCTATAAGCTTAGAAATCAAATTACCATAAGAAATATGAGTTGCAGGTAATGACTTGGCATCGAAGATTTGGATAAAATTATTCTCTTCCTTATGGTCAAGTTTATCGGAACTGAAGCGAGCTGCTCTTACTACCGAAATAATACCATTTCTTTCATCTGGATGTCACCTTGTGCAAAGGGATCTACCTACTTCATCGATTGCTACTTTTCTGGAAGCTATCTATCACTGTAAACCACCTATTTCAATTCATCCAAGCGTGCTTATGGTATATTTCATGTGATTTAGAAAAATTCTGACTAAACTGTAATTTTTTTCCTGAAAAGAGCTCCTCTATCATTCGTTCTACTTAATCAGATTGGCAGAGGTTTAATTTTATATGTAAAACGATTAAAAACTATTCAAAATTGAGTCAGCTTGTCCAAAGTTTGATTTTGGATGAAAATTATCCTTTTCTAATAGAAATATGTTTTATATTCAACATTAAGCTTGCAGTAAAATCAGCAAAATATTCACTGCTCAGTTTTTATAGCTGCTTTTTATAGTATATATCAATGAGACATCATGCATGGCACCGTGGGTTGCTAATGCTTGAAGAAGAAGCAGCGGATATTCCAGCATTCACGAACAACCCATTGCTTTTACAAATTTCCCAGCCAGCGCCCACAAATATGCAGCTGGTATGTAATCTGGGAAATTTTTCTTTTGTCTTTACTGAACTTATACAATGTTTTTTACATCATGTCATCCTTTTTATTTTTTCTTATTGATTTAGATGACGCTGAATAATCTAATCCTCTTCTATTCCAAATTGTCCGAATTTGACCAGTATCAAGCAATCTGGAAGCGCCGTGCTTATTTTGAGGAAACTTCAAAGGCTATTGAATATTACAACGAGGGTTTGGATTTTCCTTCTACGTTCTTATATGAAATTCTCGATATGAATAAAACAGAGCTGTTTGAGAGCTGTCAGTAAGATCACATCGGTGTTATATATCACGTAACACCGTTGTTTGTTAGAATAACTCTTCGATATACCAGTTCCTTCCTAACTGCTAGTTGTTTTTGCTGTGGTGATAGTAATTTTTAGCATTAGTCCTAGTGTCATATTAGCCCTGTCATGATGTAATTTTCTAGGTAATTTTGTAAAGGCAGAAGAAGCCTTAAGAAAGTCGATTGAAGCCATTAATGATCGTGTAGTTGCTCCTAATGGTAGTAGCAGACAATTGGACGTAACTCCTGCTCTTGGATTCGAGCTACGTGAATGGCACAAGTTGTGGGCTGAGTTAGCTTTACATTTTTGAAATACAAAGTAACCAAACGATGACTTGGTTCCGTTGTTTGTGCTGACAATCTTTCATTTTGGAAAATCCACAGAAAATAGTAATTCTAATTGAATTCTAATGCCATGTATTACATTGTTCTAAATATCATTTTCAACTGGGAACAACTCACTGGATGAAACTTGTAATCTCCATACTATCACTCTATGAGATGTTTTTGTTGCAACAGCTGCTAGCGCAGAGCTACTTTGTGAATTATTTATTCCATACGGAAAATTATTTTAATGACTCCAGTTAAATATCTAATCTGCTAAGGATTTACAGAGAACTCGATGGTAGACATCTCAAGCGCTCATTATCGCGTCGCAGCATGATAGTTTCTAATATAGCAATATTAGTAATTGGAATGTACTTTACTGTGCCTATTTGTGCTAATGCATTTTCAGTTCGGAACGTGAATTGGGTGAATGGAATGCTTTATTACAGTTCGGTAATACACCTGCTGTGTGCGGTCTCGGTATTGTTGCAGATGCAGCTTGGCATCTTAATGACTGGAATTTACTTCGAGCTACTCTTACTCAGTTGGAAGGATGTACACAACCAGAATTGTACTATAAATATTATCTTTACAAAGCTATGCTCATGGTAGGTTTTTAATTCAGTTAAAAGCATATTTGAAAAAATACTATTTTGTTTTCAGTAGTGTTGTTGTCTCTTGATTTTAGTACACTCCTGCAATATCTCCGAAAATTAACTTGAGAACTTTTTAATTAAGTATGGAAGTATTTAGTATTTAAGTATCAAAGTGTTGTGATGAAGAAGTATTAGTCATTTTATGGGACAGTTGATTTTTTCAAATATTGTTGCAGTATTGTACTGATAATCCTTTTGATGTATTAAAGTCTTCAAAGAATTGCACCATGAACTTCTCTTGATAGGCTGTAAAGGATTCTCTTTGTAGTTACACTATCAGTAAAAATGCTTTATATTCAATGTGTGGTAGGTATTATGTTGTCTTAGAAACGCTAAATGTGAAACAAACGAAAATTGCAAGACTTGAAGATTCATATCACCTGAGGGTTGGAGATTCGTATTATTAGTTTCTGTATAGAAACTTGCAGTACCAGCGTTCCATACGCAGACCACCTGTCATTACTAGTACTTGTTTTTTATTTATTTATTTATTTTTTTTGTTTTGCAGAATCACCAGCCTACGCAAGAAGATAGAGCTACAGAATTACTACATGTTCGGATTGGCAGAGAACTTGAAGCAGCAAGAGATGACCTGATTATGGAGTGGAAACGATTACCGGATATTGTTTCTTTAAGTCATGTCAGCATACTTCAGGTATAATATTCTTTACCCAGTAATTTTTTCTTCATTGTTAGTCAATTAATAAATGATAATTCGTAAATGATCATTCTGAGCTAGTGGCTTTGAATTGTGTTTACCATATGGAGCTTTAAGTCCCATATAAATTTGACTATTTTTTCTTTTCAAGTTTGGGATTGAAATGGTTTTTCATATGTGAAATACTGATGGTAGAAAGGTTGAGAAATTTCAAAATAATCCACAACCATTTTTTTTTTAGGCCGCAAATTTGATTCAGGAAGTCCAGGAAGCAAGTGTACTCACTAATCATCCAGAAGTTAGTGGTCAAGTGTCACTGCCGTCAAATCCAATTGGTGATATTAAATCGGTAGTGAAGGCATGGAGGTAGTCGGTTCTTTTATGAAAATTACGCAAATCAAGATGCCTAGTTTTTATCGTTAATTGGTATTTCATAAATACTAACATTTTAAAACAATGTTTTACGAGGATTTAGAAAGAGAGATAAAAGAAGTACATAATAAAGGTGAGAAATTTGGCACGAATTTATTCTAATCATTTCGAAATCATGGAAGCTTCAAAAATCCAGCTATTAGTCCATGATACGTGATTCATGTATGAACAAACTAAAAATTCAACTGTCAGCCCTGCTGACAATTATAAATCTTCCAGGAGCCGATCATACGCTTTATCAGATCCTGTATCTTTTTGGATAGACATTCATCAGTGGCGCATTCAGCATTACAATACTGCCATCAAACTTCTTCAACAGATGGAAGGGGTTTGTGCTTTGCAAAGAAAATTTACTTCAAACCTTGGTCTTAAGAAGAGTTTTAAATAATAAATTTCCAATACACGAGATATACAAGAATAATGAATGAGTAACGAAAAATCATCTTTTCGTTGATGTTTATTGAACAAAATAAGAAATGAGTGAAGGATCATATATGATATGGATGGAATAAGAAGAAATAAAAGGACGGTTATAATATAATAACGGAATAGAGTTACGAGGAAGAATTTATTTGATTGTAAATCCCTACTTTAAGTTTGCCTAAGCAGTACCTCAAGTGCTGCTGAATTGTATGAATGATCCAGGTTAGTAGGAGCAAATTCTTCTGATTTTTTAGTTATTCGTTTCATCTACATATTGTCTTTCTAAATATTGGTTGCTACATGGGAAAATTTTTGTTTGAAAAATGAAGTGGAGTAGGTAAACGAGGCATTTTATTGATAGTACCTGGATAATGATGTAGGATGGCCTCATAAACTATACTCTAGAGTTAGATCTGAGTGAGGATTACTATACACAGTCCATTTTATGTTTTACTACTTATATCAAACAAGTTTTCTCTTCTTGTCCACTTTTTTCATTCTTTTATCTCACTCCATTTAATGATTAGAAATATAGCGAAATTCAATTCTTCCATAAAGATGTCATTATTTGTTTAGTAATGGTTAGCTACCTAATTCCTTCCCTTCTGTGAACATTTATTTCCTACTTATAGAAGTCTTTTACCATTATTAAGTCAGTCGAAAAATTACCAAAACGCCTGTCTGAACTGTTTAATGGATCTTGTGAACGATATTTAAAGATAGAGGTAAATAAAATGGAATCCGAAAGGTAGCATGTAATCGAAAACAAAGGAAATTTATGCATCCATCGTTCACATTTTTCTTATTGTAGTTAACGAACGTATCACAGTAGTAATCGAATTCAAATAAATAAAGTAAATTATGAAACAAATGTGGAAATGGTGGGACAGATGAAAAAATGAAAATCAAAGTGAAGAAAAGAAGGGAAACTAGTAAAAGATACATATTAAGCGAGCAACACACGGGAAAAATAAAATTTCAAGTTTATTCTTTTTCTTTAAATTGATTTGAGGAAACTCTGTTTTGAAAAGCTTATTATAGAGTCAGTCCACTCAGCTTCAGCAAGGTTTGCTTCCTGTCTATTCAGCAGCCAATTCACAGTTAATGATAGCACGTGCTGCTCGAAAAGCTGGGCTCATAAATGTTGCTGTTGATAAACTAAGCAGGTGAGGATCTGAAATTTCTTGGCTACGTGCTAATTTCGGACGTAAAATTTAACTCATTAAACCCCTTTTGCTTTCTGGGTTTAAAAGTTGGACGTATAAGGAGAATTTGACATCCCTGTTCTTTGATTTCATGAGCAGTGGATATTGAAAACCTAAACCACGATTAAATTAAGAAGTTATAATTGAGGACAAAAATTAAGGATGCATACTTTGCCTGCCTTACCAGCGATGGATGCTTATTTTTCGGTGAGAGAGCTTTTAAAATGTTTGGTACAGCGATCATCCATGCCAAATTTGACAGATGAGCAAAGACAGAATGCACTAATGGAAGCATTTTCTGTTGTTCAAAAGACAACCATTAATACTTTCACCAAGGAAAATATCGCTAAACTTTATTCATTGCGAGGAAAAATTTTAACAAAACTCGAGAAGTAAATTTTTTTTGTGAATTTATTGGATCGTTAATCTTGATCTTTTTTCGAAATAATTTTTCCTAAATCCTGGAAAAATAAGTGCATAAATCCACATTTATTAACTTTCGTTAGCACCGGAATATGATGGTTCTGTGGAAATCCTGATATTTTTTCTTATAACTTGATTTTGTTTACAAGGAAGTCGTGCTTGTTTTTGAAATTTTAGATATGATGATGCAAGTCATTCGTTTAAAACTGCGGCTTTACTTCACGAAAATGTTGCTGGTGGGAATTCTGTGTGGTTGCATTGGGCTGACTTTCTTGAAAGTCGATTAGATGCTGAGAAGTGTGTCATCTTAAAATTTTAATAATTTTTTTTTTTTTTCTGGATGCAGCTGAAATACTTAGCAATAGTAAGGAAAAATGGGACCAAATTTTGAGATAGTTTGAAAAGTATAGTTTTTTCGATCATCGGAGCACTTTGCCTTATTCATTTCTTTGCTTCTCTTCATTTATGCAAAGAAATTCTTTTCTGATGTTTATTCATGAGTAATCACTTTAGCACAGAGGAAGCAGCACTAAATGCAGGCTTGGAAGCATTGGTTGGAATAACCGAAGGTGCCAGAATGGAAAATGAATTAAGAGCACGAAAATATATTGCGCGCTTACTTTGGCTGATGAAAGTCCGTCCTTGATTCATTCTCTCTATTTTGAATTTGAAATAATATAAATGAATATATATTCTATTATCTAATCAATGATATCTGCTTGTTGGGAGTGAATTACATTTTTTAATGATTTGAAATTTCAGTTTTTACGCCAATTTATTTCGTTGTACTTAATCTCGTTTAGAAATTATCTGCTTATGGAAGTAAAGTTGAGGAGAGAATGGAAGCCAGATTGGAAAAGCATGGTGTTGGTATACCGGCGAATAATTGGCTACCTTGGTAGGTCATTTCAGGAAATATCATCTATTTTAATCTACTAATTTTTACTGAAATTTTATCTGATTATATTTTGATGGGTTTGAAATTTCAATTTTTGCACCATTCTTATTTTTCTGAGCTAAATTTTTTCACGAAATAGTCGCAATTAGATTCGCACAATTCTTTTTGCTAGGCATGCCCATTAGTGCATAATATACTTATACAATAGTCATTCGTTAAAAAAAATCTACAGTTTTACTAACAAAAATGTTGCTGATGGAAATTCTGGGGAACTTGTATGCTTCTTGAAAGGATCCAATACTGCTAACCATTGTACCATAGTCAAAGTAATGTAATCCATATAGTATTTTTGTTTTTAGCTTGCTTAATGTTCAGAGAAAAGTCTACTGCTGTGGTCGTTATTGCACTAACATGATTGAGTTTATAAATCATTTTAAGGTTACCACAGCTGGTTGCTGAATTACAAGCACGTCCATCCACAGCCGTGGCTCATATCATTTTACATGTCGGAGAATCAAGTGAACAACAAGTTCTCTACGCCCTTGCTGCCTCACAGCCGCTTGACTTTATTCTCGAAAATGTTGCTGCAGGTAATATTTGCTAGTTCCAATAACTTTATTACAATTTGCTGTAATTTTTTCATCGTTTATCTGGTTACTAAGTGATTAGTGAGGAATTCTGAATGCTCATTATGGGCATTATATTCTAAGGGATTGAATGTTTATCCTCGATCTCTTAACGCTGTGCAGTTAGAAATGAAATATGCATTCATTTATGTCAAGTAGTTAAAGGCATACCAGTTATGATGTTTGTTAGTAATTTTGATTTTTTTCTTTTTTTTCTTTTTTTTTTTTTTTTTTTTTGTAAGGAATGATAGAGATACAACTAAAGTGTAATATGTAAGATCAAGCTGTGAAACTAAAAGTTTCATACTTAGCAACTGATATTTTACTGGCGTTAAGTGATTCGCGTAGAAAACTTAAAATCCACAGATAGCCATTTTACAACAAAGTTGTAAAGATCTTTTGTTGTAACAGCAGGATAGTTTTTCCTCCTTTTACCTCCTTGTAACTTATATTGGTTTGATTTCGATCTTCGAGGGGCATAGGAAAATAATTTTCATTTTTTTATCCTCTATTGTTTTTTCAGCTTTTGAACCTTTAAAGAATGATGACGATAAGCTCGTCACCTCGCAAAAATTGTTCGGTGATATAATTCGCAAATTATGTCAAAGCCGACCTGTCGAAATATCATCTCTCTGTCGTTTGTTATTTGAACTTAATAATGTGAAAGAACATTGGCTAGAGTACGCGCTGCAAAAAGTGAACCAGTTAAAGGACCGATTGTTTGGGTAAAGTTTCCCTTTATTAGCAAACGGTAAAATTTATATGGTTATCCTTACAATGTTTGCCACTAGAAATTTTTTCACTAATTATGTATCCACTTTTTCCCATAATTTTATCCTATGTATTATTGGTTCTTTAACTGCGGAATGGTGGATAATGAAATTAGTGCTACCTTAATTTTATAGAGAAAAGAAGTGTATTGAGCTTCAGGTTCGCTTACAAGAATCTGGATTCTCTCACATCTGTTTTGCTCTCTGAAGATTTTCTGTCAGAAATCGAAAACTGGCGATATTCGTTAAATGATTTTAGCGGTTTTGAAGGAATCAATGAGGTATGTTATCACGCTTCCTTTTCGAAATAATTGTTGAATGGTTGCAAATAACTGTTGATTGTTTTGACCTATCAAGACTAATCACACAGTGACAGGGAATAAAACTACACTTTCCATTCTTCAGTAATTCAACTGCTTCTGGAAATTGTTATTTGCCTTTTCTGTTTAAGGACATTAGAAAATGTGCTTTGGATATCGAATATGCTTTTAATATCCAGAAGGGAAAGAATGACAAGTTGATGGATCTGTTGCCTATAGTTGTAAAGTGGTCATCATTTTTAACTGCAAAATTCGATAAATTGCAAAGGTCTTATTTCGAAACTTGAAATTTCATGTCCTCTGCGGCAACAAATTACTGAAACAAAGTAGCGTGGAAATAGTTGAAAGATTAAAGTATCAGATCAGTTAGTTTTGAGACATTGAAAGAAGTGTCGACATTTCTTCAATGGATAATAGATATTTTTTAAAGGAATGTAACATGGATAATAGACAAGGTATTTTATAAGGAAATGTGAAGAGCGCTAGTTTAGTAGGAAAACGATATCTTTTGGACGAAGAACTGAGGGAAGCAATGATTTTTAACTTTTTTTTAGTAAAAAGTTGATACGAAATATCAGTCAGATTCTGGCATCTTACTCATGTAAAGTTGCAAATATTGAAATCTTCAACGCACATTATGCATCGAAGGTACTGCTTTTCTGAGAACATCAAGATTTTCCTTTACTAGATTTTTTTTCTCAAGAAATAAAGATTGACGCTGACAGCCTAGTTAAAATGCGCGTTTTATTTCTTTGGAATTTGCAGGTATTTCACTACATTGTTTTTATTATTCCTAGTTTTTTCTTTAGAGCAAGGAATTTTCGTCAATTATCTATCGTTTCATGCCTTACTACTTTGTGATTCGAAAGGCTGATATGATTACACGTCGAATTTCAGTCCGAGCATTGAGTGGAAGAGTGTGTTTTATTTAAAAAAATTTAAAATTTAGTTATAAAAGAGTAGAGACCAAATTATATTCTGTTAACAATAAAATGTAAGTTGGACTGGATGATTTTATTCTTATTAGCTAAGATAGTAGGTGACTACTATTTTTTCATTGTATTCAACATTTAAGAAGGCAAAGAAATCAGTGTGTTGTTTTCCAGGTATACTGTTATTATTTAACTAAGCATTATGATATAAACCGGGGTGCTTCTGGAATACATCAGCTTTTTGCTTTGATCAATCATTTCCTTACGAAAGAAAAGGTCTAAGATTTCAAATTTCTAATTGCTGTTTACTGTTATATTCTTTTTACTTTTTTTTTCTTTGTTTCATATTTAATATATTAACTTCATTTTATAAACCATTTAAAATGGTATTTCGGGATTTCTGGACTGGCAAGAAAAGATTTTTAGTATTGGTAAGTAATTTTACTAAGACTACGTGAGTCCCATTCCAGGAAACATGTCGACGATTTCTGCAACTAGCAGTGCCACATTTTGCATATATTGGTAACATGTCACTGTTGGAATGTACTAATAAAATGAATTCTCTTCATACATTTGAGGAAATTTTAAATACTATCTTAAAAAACAAAGCCGACATGTCTTCTTCAGCTGCACTGGTCCAGAGGTGAGTGAGTCTTCCTAACAAGAGCAGTTAACTTTTCCCAATAAGAAAAGTTAGTAGCTCTGAAATCCGACCGATCCCTCATAAAATTATTGAATTTGCATTAGAACTTCAAGTATGCTGCCGATGTAATTTAAAGGCAGTTTATTGGTATGATATGAAAATTTAAAAAAAATACCATTGCAAATGGCAGTGTTTAAGCTAAGTAGGAAGGGAAATTTTTCTCTACAGTTCCATCATAATAGTTAGGACTTTGTCGGTCTTTTTGCACCCGTCGGCTACGCCATTACATTGCTGGAGGAGTCTGCTAATTTGTCTGATGAAAGTTAAAATTGTTTAAAATAATTCCTTGGTGCTCATCACTATTTGGGCTGACGGTTCCTAAGGAGACTGAAAGTAGTACAAGCCAACATGTTGACGAAGTTGAATCATCTATCGTATTTACAGGTTTTATGATCGTCTCTCAGGATCCCTTGTTAAAACAAATCAACAAGTGCTTGATGAGTTCCATAAAACTTCGAAAAATATATTACCAGATAATTCGCTTTACAAATGGATCATCCTTCGTTATGAAGACCCTACCCATTACTACACCGTTCGAAAACAGGTCAGAACTTGACTCTGAAATATAACTGATGCTTTATTTTCTAGTGTAATATTTGGATACGCTGCAGAACTAATCGATGTTGCATCTGGGTTCTTTATACTATTATCTTGAAATTTAATGCTGTGAAAAAATGTTTTCCATGTTACGAATCTTTTTTGTATCCATTTATTCTATTATTTAAGAAGGGAAATTTAAGAAAATTCTGTAATGTAAAATCACAGTGACTTAACTGTAATGATTCCCTAAAGCCCAAACATGTAGACGATTCAAACGATCAACATTTTGAATAAAAATTATTTTTATTCATTTTTCCAAAAGTTTATATGAACAGGTTGCTTTAAACATGTCCGTGCTTTCCATTTGCGAATATATTCTTCATCTCAGTCCGATAACTTTGCGTGGCCTTTTTCTGAATATCAGGACTGGACAAACAATGAGTGTCGATTACCTTTTTGGACTGAAGCCAGAAACTTGTAAGATTTCTTTATTAAGGGATCATCATTTTCATTTTTTTTTTCTTATTAAAGTGACAAGTGGAATTGCTTTTGATAACAAGACTATGAAGTAATTTCTAGCATGCTGCACAATTTGCAACCTTAATTATATCGGAAATTGTAAATAAAATTTCAGTGCACCTTGAAGTTGATCGAATAGTGCCATATCGAATGTCGCCAAATTTGCACAAATTTCTAGGCCTCTCTGTCGAAGGTTTACATTAGTGATCATCGTTTTAAAAAGTAAAAGAAGTTATTAACTTATTTAGCTACTCTAGTTTAATTAAAATGGTTCCATGGTAAATTATTTAACAAAATTCTTTTTGCACTTGCGTTTAACTTTCTTATACTTAATATTTCCGAAGTTCAGGTCATTACAACTGTTCAATGGTTGCTACAATTCGATGTTTGCACGTGCGAAAGATTGTTACCTATGCTCAGCTTTTTCTATGGGATACACTTGCTCAACAAAGAAGGATGACTATGACGGAAATTTTCAGGTTAGCACAGAGTGCTGGGAAATTACTGCAAAGCAGATTAGATGGTTAGTTTCCGATTCATCTGATAAAAATCTCTTTTTACTTGCTATCGGTTTTTATTAAGTTAATGATTTACAGGAATATCATCCTGGTAATTCTTATCTTTTTCCCATTTCTTCTCAAAAGTACCTTCGATAAAATATCATTTCTGTCAAAGATAAAATTTCATGATTTGTAATGTACGATATGTAAAAACGAAAAATATGTTTCAGATTTGTATAAAACGGAAAGCTTATCTGAATATGTTGCTCAGTTAACACGAGAGGCACGTAAAGATGAAAATTTGGCATTTTTGGATCCTCGCCTGCATCCTTGGTTCTGATTTTTAATATATATATATAATGATCTGTCGTCGCTTAGTGCATTTTCAGATACGTTTCTTATACCATCAGTTTTTTTCCAAATAGTTTAATATCTTTTTTCATTCCTTTGATGTACATGGAGGCAGTGGATTTGAATCCATCTTTGTATGCGAAAGTTTCAAATCCTGACATATAAAAAATCATGATATTTTCATTGCACTTAAATAAAACTCATGTTCCTCAGTATACTCGTTACCTTTGGTAGATTGGATTAGTACGTTAGTTTAATTCCGTAAGGAAGAAATGACTTGTTAATTTTTTTAAAGATAGAAAAAAATGAAACATATATTGTGTGCATATTTTATTGTTTTAAAGATGTTTTGCTATTGATATTGATACGGTTCGGTTATTTTGCTGCCTCCCATAGTTGTTATTTTCCTTATTTATAATACTTCTAAGGATAATTATTGCAGATTTTATAATTGGCATTTTATGATTTTAAGTCACTTCTTGCATTTCATGTCGATATTCTTGTATATAATTGTTGAGTTTGTGTTCCTTAATTTGCTTAGAACTTTGAAAATAGTGGTAATGAAATATCGCTATCCATCTGCCGAGAATTCCAATTTTAATATAGACGCAGCAATGTCCGAGATTTTTGGAACTTCTGGTTCCCGGTGTTTCTTTTTTGCTTTGATTATCTTTATCTCCCGACTGGTCCCAAATCCTTTGAAGTATCATTAAAAAGAAAAATCTTTATTAATAACTTTGTCTATATACACTAAACATATAAGAAAAAAATAATAATTCCTTATGATTAGAAACAATGCGTCTTCTCTATACAAATATTGAGTGGATAGAAAGTTCTACCTAATCCAATTACGTTTGAAATATATACATCGCTTGCAAAATAACAGAATCTACGAATGTTTAGTACACCACTGAAGTTGGTCATTAATAATTCGGGTCATCGTAAATTAAATAGCCTTATTTGCTTATTTATTTATTGTAACCTATTTCACTGCAACAGTATCGATGTATAGCAAATGGGAGGCTGCATTGTGCATTACAGTTTTTCAGCTTCATCATCTCTTGGGTAGTTGATTTGGTTGAGAAGCATTGACTTTGGGTTTCAGCATTTCAAAGTAGTCGACTAGCCCATCCGGAACTGGGACTTCATGAAATTTATACCGCAAAAAATCCATAGGATGTTTTGATTTCTTATTTGAAATAGGAGGTATTAGTCATCATCTTCGTTTCTAACTCACTGCTAACACTAATGCATCAGTATATTTCAATCGAAAGGGAACTGGTAACGTCTGTTCTACTTTCAACAAGTTTTTATGGAATTCAGGCTAATTGGATCAGGTACTATGTGGCGTCAATCGTCTGTCGAATTTGGTAAATCCTTGTGAAATTGATGGTTTTAACTGAAAATGCAGTTTAATTGAGGTTTAGAAGGCTCACAAGAAGAGGAATTAAAGTCTTGAATCAGTCACTGGTTCTCAAAGTCCATAAACTTTAAAGCCCTAGTGCGGTCGAAAATAACACGCACCTTAAGCTTTAACACCAAAATAATTTTTATTGTGAGCTAGCTGGCGGGACTTTCTGCACAGTTGAGCATTGTAGCTGAGTCAGTGGATTGATGAATTTTAAAATTCGGTTGGATTTGATAGTTCACATCGTTTTTTTACTACATTAAAAATTCAGCAAAAATAAATTTGATATCACTTAATCCGGACTCTATCAAGCGTATTCGGAACAAAGATTCAAAGAAAAGCAGCATGATTCTTGTCGAACTATTTATTTTTCATTCCTCTTACCAAGTGATCGACTGCTGATAAAAAACGTATGTTGATGGTGTTGAATCTACTTTTCAATGATACTCCAACAATATATATGTAGAGAAAGAAAAAAAAATATCTCAAGTAATTGCAGAAATGCATGGTCCTCATTCAATCAGGTTTAGTATCTAAAGTTGATTTTAATGCACAAGTTGTTTTCGAAAATTTGACTGAGCTGATAAAGGACATTCCTTCTATCTTTGAAAACAGCTGTTTTATACAGTGACACATCCTTAAGTGGTAAAAATAACAAAAGCATGTGTTACAGACTAACATTTAACGCAATAATATTTCGAGAATAGAACTGCAATAGTGTTGCAATAGATGTTGAAACTTCGGTAGCGATTGTTTACATAAGATAGAGTTAGATACCTACATTAAAGAGTGTGTTTAGGGAGAGTGACAAAAATCAAGAGCGAATATGAATGAAGGAGAAAAGAGAGAAATAAAAGAAGGATACAAGATATGATCTGTAGCAGAAGGAAATTGTGAAAACAATTCACTCTTGAAAGGGTCGAGAGAAAAAGAGAAAAGAAGGGAGTGTAAGAATGAGTCGAAACTGTGATGGAGTAATAATAAATACTCGAGATCGTGTCTTGTGAGATGAACTGAAAAAGAAAAGGAGAAAAGATAGAAGTTAATTTGCCAAAGGTGCACTTGGTGTGGTCCACTCGGATGGGAGGCATTCCGCAAGCCAGTTGGATTCGTCTTTACAAGCAGTTACAGCGGTCCGCAGCTCAGGTACGTGTCTTCGCGTCTTCACCGCAGCCTGTTTTCGGATGAGTGCTAATGTTGCTGGGTACCATCGGAGTTGACACCATTCGATAATTATTTTGCAGTTTCCACAGTACAACTACCGGCAGTTTTTCAAGCGAAGGATACGCGATCATTTTGCAGCAGCTATTAAAAGTAACGATATCTCAGAGAACGAGTTTCACGAGGTATGTGTCCACAGTTTTCAACCTTATGGCTCAGTCGTACAAATAACTTAGTGAACTGTATGTATTCTGTTCTGTTCTTCTTCGCCACTTTAATATTCCATTCGTTGTGCTTGTAATGATCGTTAAACACGTCTTAGTCAGCTGGCTTACTTGATAGCACCACTGATCTTTGTATGCTTTGATTACATATTATTCCCAACAACGAATAATTTATTGTACCTGTTCATTCTGATGGAAACAGACTTTGAAGTATGCCTTTTCCAGAAGTGTCAGGACCTACTACAAATAATTCGTCGTCAGTCTACTCTCTATCAGAGTTATCCTAATTCCAAACTTGTAGTAGAGGAGAAAAGTGGTAATAAGAAATCTGCTCGTGACTTTAAGGACAGTTCCTTGTGAAAGTATAAAATGCGCGAATGTCCAAAATGCAAGGCTAAGGAGTATAATAATCGATCAATGCTGATGATGATAAATGAATGTGGTCATCCGTTATGCAGGTAACTAGTCGGCTTGGTTATTTTGCTAAAAAATTTCTCTCTAGTGATGTTTCTCTGGTAGGAGATCTTTGATTTAATTCAGGCATAGCAGTAGTGGTCACTGGCCAATTTTAGGAATTGTGTGGAGAATCTTTTTGCTCGCAACAGTGGTCCATGTCCACAGTGTGGGAAAATTTTATGGAAGAAAGGATTCTGGGAACAAATCTTTGATGACCCAATGGTGGAAAAAGAAAATCATATTCGTAAAAAGCTTAAAAAGGTGTCTTTCTCAGTTTTTTTTTCAAAAAAAATTCAGTACGTCATGACATACTGACCATCTTATTAAAGTCCGTCTCTATCACTATAGCAACTATTTTAGGTCTATAATTTGAAACGGACAGATTTTTCAACGCTTCTCGATTTCAATAATTATTTGGAACGATTTGAAACGGTTGTCATGAATTTGGTTTATAACATTGATGTTGAGGAGACTGAAGCCGAAATTAACCGTTTTAAATTGGAAAATAGTGAACTTATCGAAAGAAATAAACGCAAGGTATATTAGATATTTTAAGAAGTCCCATTTTTATAGCAGTTGTTGACAATACATAATATTATTTTGCATTTCTATAAGATGGTCGATATATTTTAAAAAAGATCTACTCAGGTGGTGAGCCGCTGTTTTTAGATTCAAGTCTCAAAAAAAAATTTTTTTTAGCTCGACGAAGATCAAATCTGGGTTTTGCAAATGTTGGAAGAAGAGCAAAAAAGAAAAAAACATGCTGTAGAGATTACCGGCGACGAAGAAGTAATAACCATTTTTGTCCTGATGCTTTTTAAATCTTTGGCCTTTATGAGAACTGAGGGATTTTCAGGAAGTTTCCGAAAATATTAGTACAAACAAAGCTAGGGCAATAATTGACGAGCTTCGTGAATCCGATTTGCCTGCTGAAGTGATTTTGGATCGTCAAAGAAAGCGACAAATTGAAGCAGAGCTTGCCGAAAAAGAAGAGGCAGCAAGGCGCAAAAAGTCTAAAATGGGTAAAGATTTAAAATTCGCTCGAATTCTTGGGGCCATGAATACTTTGTACAGAGAATCCTCTCTTCTTTTTAGTTTTCCGTGTACAGTTAATTCGGAATTCTTTTTTTAGAAACTTTTAGGGAGAGTTGAATTTGATTTATAATTGTGACTAATTAAACTTACTGTTTCTTTTTTGTCGTCTTTAATTTTGTTTCTGTCTCAACATAATATTCTAATTGTAGAAGCACAGCAGAAACGTCTCGATACGGCATCATTTGCACCAGTGCGTATTAGTGGTGCTCCATTTGTATATCACCCACTGGAACTTGCCATAAACGGACCGCCACTTCCGAAACCAGAGGATTTATCTCGAATGGGATACTTGCAGCATGTCCTGCAGATCACTGGAAGCCGATATGCTGGTGGATTCACGCCAGAAACTTGCTGCATGCGTGCTCTATTTGAGTCAAGGATTGATTTATTCTCATTTTGATTCAGTTTCTTTGAATTGTGAATAGTAGTCGGTGAAAAAAAAAGGAAAAAAAACGGCCAATGCTTTTTTTTTTCTTTCTTGTAAACGGCATATAAAACTATACCAGAATGTATAAGCATGAAATATTTTTCATCTTCTGTTTTTCATACGGTTTTAATTTATGGCAAAGGTAAGCTTGGAAATTAAGAAACAAAGTATGGAAGGCTTTTCTATAATTTGAAGGAAATAGTTGTATTTCCATGCTTTGCGTGCCTTGTTATTCTTTTGGGTTTTATCGTGATGACGCATCTAATATCAGCCATCAAATTATTTCACTAACGGTTAACTTTGTTTTACGTATTGTTACTTTCCTTTCTTTTAGTTTAGCAATTTTGTATTAAACAGCTGGAAGAACAGCTTTTCCTGCACTCAGCAGAAAGTTCCAAAAGCGCGGGTTTTATTTTCACTGTTATCTTTATTTTAATAAGTTTGGTTGGGGTATATGACTCTTTTCTGCTTTGAAATCCGTAATAATTTTTTCGCCTGTTACGTGTCTTTTAATGGAATGCAGACAGTCTCCTCTCATTAACTCTGTACTTTATTTCCTCCCATCTCAGGCTTCCCGATAATACCAGTTTTATTTGGGCTTTTAGAGACTGCACGTATATGGAATCTGGAATCATTGAATTTGGAAATTAGATAACTTGTTGTTGCTCACTTGTGCTAAACATTCCAAGATTATCCACAACTTTAGTAATTTCCAGTCGCGGTAACTTCATGAAGTTTAATTTACTACACTTTTGTGTACTGTTTTGTTTTTTTATTTTGTTTGAGGATAAAATATAGATTTATTTTATTCGGGGATAAAATATAAAATTTGCAATACGTTTTGTTGCTTTTTAGACTGGTCAACCTTCTTCTCCACACTGTTATTGGCATGGCGTCGTGCTTTGTTAGTCTGCATTATTTTTCGTTTTATTATGTATTGTGGGGAATATAAGCAAGTGCTCCAATCTCCTCAGGATTCACCTTTCTGAACCTGTGTCAAACTACTATAATGTCGCTATGCTACACTGATTGGGTAGAACTACTCACTGGCCTTATAATTCTGGTTCTCACGCAGCGAGTGCATGGCCAAAAACCCACTGTTCGCCAGTTTCTAGTGGTCTGATTATTGGGGTTTGGCTGCAGTTCGTTATGATGTTTTTGAAACCCTTTTGCCACTCTTCCGTTATCCTACCTTAGACGAAGCAGGCTGTGCGTAAAGGTCAGTGTTGCACAACATCCTTAACGGTCATTTTTAGAATTGGCGTTTGAAAATGAGCTCATAAGATAATAACATTTAATTCGTAAGACATAGTACAATGAAAACTGTAATATATTTCTCTATCACTCAGTCGATCCTTTTCGTCTTTTTGCGTAATTCCACTGTTAATTTCAGAAGTCATGAATCTTCCTAATTCTTTCCTTTTTTTCAGATGATTAATTTAGGTCCATTCATGGCTATCTTGTTAAAGAGTTCTTTCTTACAAAAGAATTCATTGTCAATCTATTTTGATGTCGTCTTTTTTGCGGATTCTTAAATCAGCAATAGTTTTTTCCAGCTGAACTCATTGAAGAATGGATAATATCGAGACTGTGTATCAAGCAATTGCAATATTAAATGGCTCCGACAATGTTGCATGCAGCAAAGCAAGCAATTGGCTTGGAGAATTCCAAAAATCTGTAGGCTTCGATTTTTAGAAAGAGATTTAGCATTTAATTTTTTGTGAAATATAGGCGAAATGAAGAGTGAGATGAATCTTTTTATAACTTATCAAAAATGATGATTTTTTCCGGTATATTCATGGTCCATCTGTGATCGAATGTTATCCGAACGCCGAGATTCGACAGCTAGTTATTTTGCTGCACAAACAATGAGGCAAAAATTACTGCACTCTATGAAAGAATTGCCATCTTCTTCACATCTGTCATTGAGAGATTCGCTAATCAACCATTTGAGGTCATTATTTTGTTATTGCTATATTTGTTTCTCGTTGTGTTCAGCAGATCTTTACATCCGTTATAATTAATAAACGTTGAACTTTTTCAGTAATTATGAATCATATCCACTTGAAAAGAACTCAGTGATCATAACACAGCTCTGCCTGGCACTTTCTGACCTCTATTTACAAGTGCCTGAATGGACTAACTTTGTGGCGGAAATTTTTGAAAGGTTTTTATATATACATACATATTAGGACTGAGGTTGCTTCCTATCACTTATCTGGATTTAAAGCTTTTCCTTCAGTTTTTTTCTTCCAAATTTACCTCAAATGTTCTATCTGGAAACCACCTGGTTCGGCAATAGTAAAAATGAATTTTTAATTTTTGATGCTCTGTGAGAAGCAAGAGATAGATGATCCTGAAAATTGCTTTTCACTAAGACTTTGCTTTTAAACGGTATCCACTCGTTAAAATTCTCTTGCTGCTTTCAGGTTTGGAACACCTGATAAAACCCCTGTTTTACTTACTTTTTTGAAAACTCTGCCTGAAGAAGTACAAAGCTCACACCTAAGGATCGGTGAAAATCGACGCCGTACAGTTAATACAGAATTGGCACAGAAGACGCAAGCAGTCATTCATTTTTTAGTAATTTTTTACTGTATAATCTCCACAGTCTAACCAAATATCAATTTTTAAGACGGTTATATATTTTCAAAATATAGCTCGACATGGCTGGTTAGCGTATCTAGAATACGTCTTACTTAGACGAAAGCTGATTTCTTATCGCGATAAAATTTTCATGCTTCCAACGAACAAAAATACTGCTTATACTTTCTGTAATTTATAACAATACCTTTATGTATAGTGATGCAGAGTATTCCGTTGTTGTCTTACAGAGCCAAGTTTGTGTCTTTAATGGAAATGATGACGGGATATTAAAAAGGGTTCTTAGCTGCTTTAGCTCCTGGTTGCTAAATCCGCTAATTCCTACTGACGATATCGCAACAAGTGATCTGCTCAAATATGTTTTCTCACTTCTGGTTTGACTTTTCATATTCTTTGGATGCTTTGAAAATTGTAACTATCTAAGATTTTACATGTCAAATTCAAAATTAGTTTGGCTATTGACAGAGCAAGTATATTTTTTAGCAAAAGAGAAAGAAAAAGTCATAGTCGGTTTCATTAGGTGTATGTAGGTTTACACAACTTATTTATAGCAAACTCCAAATTCACCTAATACATTGCACGACTCGGCCTGTGAATGTATTGTATCTGCGTTATATCGTGCTGAGGATACCAATGTTAATCGCGCTCTTGCTCTAGCTCTACAAACGGCGTGCTATGGAATGGCAGATAGCTTTTCAATGGCTGTTGCTAACGATGATTTTGATAGGTTTATTTTAACTTTTATAATTTCTTTTTTAGAAAACCTTATTGTTTTCGGATTGGGATGGTTATTATGCCATAGTGATTTTGCAAATTAATGTTCCCCACTGTATCAAGAGTTATGTGTATTACAAAATAACTGAATTACATGAAAGTTGGATCTCCAGGTTGCAAGGATATGCTCGCGTGTTTTGTGAATTAAGCGAATCACTTCTAGAATGTATGATTCAGGAGCCCGGGAAAGAGCTTGGGGATTTTCGAAGCATCGAAATGCTTCTCCTTCTCGCTGGTTATCATGATTACAATGTTAGTCCTTCTTTTTCCTAACTTTTAAAAGATTGTAATGAAGTTTTACGTCTCTTAGTACTTTTTTTTATTTAATTAAAGGCAATTTAGTTAGTGGAAATGACATTCAACATTTGGTATCGCCTTTCCGAATATCTGTATGAAAGGAATGACGATGAATTGAACGCTCAGTTTAAACCGTACATCGAAAGGTTGGGTAATAATGCTGTGATTTTTGTTATTAAAATGAAGTGAACGGATTTTCTAAACGAAGTGTGTGTTGTAGGATTATCTTTTCATAGTGTCTTAGATGAAAAAAAAAAAGCAACGAACACATTCAATTAACCGTTTCAGATTCAAGTGTTGTTGTTCAAATCATTTTGTTTCTTTGGTAAAGTGGGATTCGTATTTCCATATGTTCGATTAAGGTACATTATGGCACTCTACAAGCATTGTCGTTTTGACACCGATCAGGAAGATATTCCGGACGAGAATGATGACTTTGTTGAATTTCGAAGTCAAGTATCCGACACGCTCAAAGATGTTGTTTTTATCGTTGGAACGGACCGATGCATCCAAAGCGTATGTATTTTTCTCATGTCATTTTTACGTGCTACCGTCTTGATTTATTTCTACTGTTTTAAAACAAGTTGAAGTTCCTGTATAGAATATGAATCGTATGTGGATTTTTTATTCTTTTGAAAGTAATTAAAAAAATCTCGTTATGCGGACTTAAAATATTCTCACGATATTTCAAGGAAATTTTATACTGTGATTGTTTAACTTGATCCATTAGTTTAGGAATAAATCAAGGGATTTTTCCAAAAGAAAGTGGAGATTTTGCTAACCCGGTAGTTTTGACTATGAATAACCCCAGTGTTTTATAGATGTTCTCGATACTGCAGTCAGTTTCATCAGGCTCCTGGGACGAATCAGAAGCTGCTCTATATATTATCTCAGTGATTGTGCATAACGTCTTACCGTAAGTAATCTGTTCAGTGATATGGTCGTATTCTCCTGTAACCTATCTTGAATTAAGATAAGATTTGACCTGACTGAGATATCTTCAATAAAACAATTTCTTGTAAGAAATAGGGAATACAAATACACTGAGGAATGGATGAATGACATACGGTACTCCACAGTAATATCAAAATTATTGTTTTGTGTGTAATTCTTAATAATATTTCACGCAGTCCATACAATATTTTGTTATCAATTGATAATGATCTTCATTATATTGTAAGAATATCTTTTCCTTCGAGGTTATGATTTTTTTCAGAATATTTTGGTACTGGTTAATTTGATTTCAGGACGGAAGAGACAGTGATTCCTCTCTTGGTTCACGCTGTATTGGTCATGCCTGTTACAACCCATCCCATATTGACTAATACTTCTATTAAATTGCTTGGAAATTTAATTGATTGGTTGCACGAAAACAAACAGTATCAAGGTGTAGTGTTTATTTCATTAAGCACATTATTTGTAAAAACAATTTCACAAAACCATAATTTTTCGAAGTCTTTAGTCTAAGTATTTCCTGTTTCGAACTTTTAGGAAAATTTCATTTAGAGCCATGCGTTAATTGGTTACTGGATAAGATACAAAAGCCATGTTTTGTTCGAGCTGCATCTGAGTCTCTTTGTGGGATCTGTGAAAAATGTGAAAGCAGTTGTCTGGACCACTTCGATTCTATATTTACTATTATTCCACTCCTAGAAAGTGGCGAAAACAAAGGACAGCAGTTGGAAAATTCTATTCTCTTACTTCTACAAGGTCCATCCTTCTTTATTATTATGCATTAAATTACACTTTTAGCATTTGTTTGTATATAGTGAGAATTTTACATGAAATATTTTCTAATCTTTTTTTGATTCAACTTCGACCTTCCCTTATTCTGCTTCATGAGCAAGATTGGTGCTTTATCCGCGAATTATTTACTATGTTCATTCTTTTGCCTTGTTGAATGTTTGTTTTGCCTAATGTTTGTTTATTCAGTATGTTCCGAGTGATCGTGTTGGACCCCGTTTCTTCTGACTTAAAAGTTTTCATTCTCGATAACAGAGATTCGAGAAATTAATGCATCATCATGTTGTGATAATGTTTTATTAGATTGATCACTAAGAATTAAGATTGATTATTGGATATGTATGTTGTACAAGGTATTAGCTTTTTAGCTTGCTCTTCAATGCTGAATGGTTTACCCGGTGATCAAACTGCAACTCGGTTAAGGCTTCTAGTCGAACCTCAAATGACACGCTTGGCTGCTGTAAGTGTTATTTGTAATATTTCAGATCTCCATTTTCCATATAAATTGGATTAAAAATTAAAAGAAATTCCTATTGAATTTTTTTAAAGGTCTCATTCGTTAGTATATTTTGAATTTATCTAGCTTCTTAAATCAACGAATATTCCTCTTAACGAAACACAAGGTGGCAATGAGAACGCGTCAGATTCATGGTATCTTCTGAGCCGTGATCCGGTTTTATGGGTCGATAGAATAGCTGCCATTTTTCGTCATGTCCAGCCTTGGACACACCAGGCATGCAATCCAAAAAATAACGTCCAAAACGGTATTGTTCAACTTCTTTCTCTTTTTTTTTCTTTTTTTTTTTTGAGATTGTAAGCCTTATTATTTTTACTGACAAGCAAGTTAAAATGATTAATTTCACTCATTTTAATTTGTTTCTACTTAGGAAGTTCTACAAATACAAGCGATGATGTTCCCGCATTATGGATTGCAACTGTAAAGGAAGTTTGGCCGTTTGTTTTGGAAACTTGCAGAAAATATGAAAAGAACACTCGAGTCGTTGAGCATTGTTGTCGTGCGATACGATTCATGATACGCTTTCTTGAAGTCCATTCGATTACTTTTATCGAATCCCTTGTTGAACAGGTGATCATTGAGGTAACTGAAATAGTAAGAGTGGTCACTTATTTCTATTATCAGTGGGCATGCACACGGATATTTGATATTTGTTCTATTAGATGTTTCATATTGAGTTGGTTTATTGATATGTATGTTTTTTAATTTCAAGTGTAATTTGTTGTTTTTCTGTTCAAATGTCTTTTTGGTGATATGGGACATAATTATAATTTTCAGATGGTCGATATATATAATCGCCATCCTCATTCATGCTTTTTATATTTGGCTAGTATTTTGGTTGATGAATATGGTCACTTGGATAATTGTCGATCTGGATTAGTTCATATGCTTAACGTAAGCTTTTATTTCCAGCTAATGATTTGATCACTGTATTCACACTCTAATTGGTAATTCAAAAAAAAAAAATCGACGTTTGAAAAATTATAAAGTTACCATTTGTATAATACTCAGATTTAGATTCAGCCAAATTTCCTGCTTACATTTGCAGATTTTATGTAACGATTCGTTCAAATTGTTGCAAGAGGAAAATGGTTTTCGCAATCACCCAGACACAATCGATGATATGTTTAGACTGGCTATTAGGTAATTTATTTGAGAGTACTTTAATCTTACTATCGTTAAACATCCACTCTTTGAAGATTCATTTAAAGCAAAGCAAATCATAAATGCAGCAGTTAACGAAAACGTTAAAGGAATTTAGAATTTTTTAATACTTTCTTTTGCTTCAGGTTCGTACAGCGTGCGCCGTCAGTATTTTTCCAAGAATCAATGAGTGCACAATTGTTCGAATGTGGGCTTATCGGTTTGGATGTTGATCATGTTGATGCAAACAGATCTGTAACCAAATTCTTTTCTGAGTGTATTACTTCGCTACTTATAGCAAGAAAGGTGAGAACTTATAATTTTTAAGGATTCAAAAATTATTAGAGAAGTAGAAAGGAAGAACTATGGGGAAAAGTTTTTGCTGCTGATTGTGTATGGAAGGGAATCATACTGATTTGTTTTTTCGCATTTAATTTTTCAGAAAGAAACCTGAAGCATTTTATTTGGAAATATTTCAGTAATATTAATTATTGTCATATTGCAGTCTAATTATCGAGATGCAGGTGTAGAAGGAGCCGAGCAACTGTTTATAAAATATGGCGAAAGGCTGATTAGCGGATCTCTTCAGGCAGCAATTTTTAGTGTGTCGGGTACATTAAAACGCGATATGGCTGAAATTATCTATTTAATTGGCAAACTGTCAAAAGAGGTTAATTTTATCAAGCATATGAGTGCATGAAGGTTTCTGTTATAAATATTATAAAAATAGCTTTTTTTATTTATTATAAATAGCTGATGAGATGTCAGTGTTAATGAATTGTTTTAAAAGTATGTTGGCTATCTGAGATTGGTGATAGCTGTGGAATTTTTTTCAAATTTTCCAGCAATTATCAGTTTGGTTGAAAGCCACGTTGCAAAAATTTCCTCACAATGGAGGCCTTTGTGCAACAGCTGAACAGTTGGAATGGTTCCATAAAAATGTATTGGAGTGAGTTTCAGAAAGCCGCTTAATTTAATTCCAAATATCTCTGTCTTAAAAGTTTCCAGTGATTTATTTCTGAATTTGTTTTCGAGTAAACTCTGAACCAAATCCTTTCATCATGTTTTGTGGTGTTACACATAAAAAATAATTTGAGAATTTTACAGAAAAATGTTTTGAAAATTTGTTATTTCCAGATCAACCGATTTGCGACAAGTATACGCTCAGATTCGTGATTTAATTCGACTCTATGTGTAAATGGCTGGTTTGATTTACTGCCTTTATCATTTATTTCAATTATCCAAACCCTTAAACGACTGGTATTTTGGTGTATTCTGAATGCATCTACTTTCATGTTTGGAGGATTCCAGGGAATAATTTAACAAAAATCATGCGAAGAATTTGCAAAATTACACTAGAAAAATACTTGAAGAGGACTCCTATAAATCACTGGAAGAGTTGAAAATCTCTAATGAGTTTTTTAGGTTGAGTACAGCCGAAAAGATTTGCATTCTTACTGAAGTATTGTTTTCTATTTTTTGTGGTATCCCAATGCGTGTATTACTTCTAGGTCGCTTAATAAGTTGTAAGTTCTTGTTTTTCCGTCTTTTCCGTTTTATTGCTTTGTATTAATCTTATTATATTTGTGGAAGTCTAAAATTTTATTTGTTTTACAGACATTTTTAAATTGAAATCCATTAATAGATTTCTGTACCCTTCAAAATTTTGAAGGTCTTGTTCTTATACCTGGAATTTGGCTTTTACTGGTTCAAGTTTCATATACTTTGTCTTTTCTCTGCCTTTGCAATTTTCAAATTTCTTTTATGGCTTTCTGATCTTATTGAATTTCCGGAAATGAACTCATGAGTTTTGTTTTGTATTCCCAATTTTTTCGATGTATGAGATATGTTGCGGGTGCTCTCCTATCTTTTTGTTTAACTTTATTGTTTATTTTATACGAAATTCATTCATTGAAGTAAGGAGGATAATTACTACATTTGCTTTCTTAATTTCGAGTATCTATTGTGAATAAAGAGAAGTTAAAATGTAGTAAAGGAGAATTTTCATATGCTATTTCCAGTATATCTATTGCTACTGGAGTTCAGTGTGATGATTTTCATGAGTTTTTGAGTGACGCCGGTTTACTAGCGAATTGTTATCGAGGTCGCTTAGCGCACAAATGTTCAGTGTTTGCTACTAAAAGCTGAACACGAACAGCTGCTTTTGCTTTTTTCCTTGCAGCATCTGAATGTTTTCCTTAATTTGTAGTGGCTTTCTCCTTAATAGTAATCAGTTCAACAGTTTTCATTTACACTTCCATATCGCAGGTATCTCTGTACGATGTTTCTGGTTGATCAGAATCTTATTGGACCAATTTTGAGATGTCGCCTAGGGATGTTCTTTTAATCTTCCAAAGTAGAATACTGAGTTTTTAGAGATATTTAGTGTGCTTTATTCATTCGTTATAAATCGGTTCCATGGATCATTTTGAAACTTCCAGGAATGATTCTACTGCATTCGGTCTTCTAAACTTATCGCAATAGCTGAGGAAGAGCTTTTTCTTTTGAAACTTCATATATTTCAAAGCTATAATTTGCACTGCTCACAGGAAAATAAAAATCGAAATCGAAAACTCTTTTTTACTGCTATAATCCACATTAATTTTTCGTTATTTTAATAATATGATTTGAAGAAAATGTTTACCACTAATAAATCGAATAAATGAGTTGGTACATATTTGCATTTGTTCTAAATTTACAGCAGAAGCTGGATGATGCGATGTAGCTGATCTAATGTTATATTAACTACAGAGTGCTGTGCTTGGCGCTGCAAGCGACGATTGATAAAATGGAAATCACTCGTAAATCTTCCGAGAAGCGTATTGAAGTCACGGAAAGTTCCTTTTATTCTGTTGTATTTTGAATCATTCCAGTTATTAGTTCCTAATTATGTTGGAGAAGGAAATTTTAATTATAAGGATATAAAAATACATAAGTTTCAGTGATTTCATGGTTAGGAATCATGAAGATTATAAATTGGATGTGCACTTGCAAGATGGAAAATTCACAGATATTATAAGTTGAATCGCGATCAACAACGTCTAGTGGCGAATGCAACTATTCCCAAAATGAGCCACAAAAAAAAAAAAAGAAAAAATACTAGCCGCTTAGTTTTGAGTTCTTAAACTCCCAACTGTCTTTGCGAGAGGGATAAGCAGTAGAATTTGACTGTAACACTTTAAAAGATTATTCATCATCTGCAGCTCGTGTTTGCAAAATGAATTCGATGAGAACTATTACGGGAGGAATCACAAACACGTCGTGATGAAGAATTTGCTCGGTATGTGCTGGAGTATAACGAAGAAAAAAAGGCGGTACGAGAAGCACAAGTTCGAGAGCTTAGCACGCTACCTGTTTGTGAATGGAAATTGTTTTACTGGCCAAAATGCTGTGATACTTGGCAACATGGGACAGTGATTGCCGCACCAAAATGCCTATTAATCCTAATCGTCTTCTCATTAGTAGATATTAGGTTGGAAATGGTTGCATTACAGAGAATAAGGACCATGGTTGACTAAAATTTCATTCTACTCTCTTCTTATCGCCACCATTGATACATTTGATGAAGCGTTTCCTCTCATTTTGGTGGTACAGTAACAACTCGACCCAGGCTGCGAATCATCGAATATTTTTTCCCATCGTATTTCTTAATTTTATTTTTAATTTGTTTTTGTTCCCTTTTAATCTGATAAGCAAGTCGGTTTAGTTTTTTTTTTTTTGAAATATAAATCGATTTTACGCTGAATAAATTTTAGGGAATTCAAGAATACAATTTTCTTAATTTCGTTTTTCAGTATGTTGATTGTATGACCGACAAAGATGAAAAGCTTGCATGTGAACTGCAAAAAAACTTAGAAAAGGCTGTGCAACGAACGGACCGTGATGGGAAGGAGAAATCATTTGAATTATCAGATAGTAATCCTTCATGGGATGGTGTAAAGAAATAGATAAAAATCAGTCCTTATAAATTAAAATTACATTGTTGCAGGGAAATGGTCTCAGTTACAATATAAATTGGCAAATCTTAATTATCAATACCCAATGATTAGACGTTGGCAGGATTCGGCAGATCCGGATACTGAAAATGATGTTGTAAGTTATTTTAGGAAAAATAAAATACAACATTACCACTGTATTTTTCATAATTTTGAATTTACTTCTGACTATAATTGGACTTTCAGAAGTCTTAAACTGATTCAAAAATTTCATCATTGCTAAAATTATTGCAACGAAAAATATTTTTCAACATGATAGAGAATTTTTATTTTTGATATGTTGCGAATTTCACTGGAAGTTCGTAATATCTTATAGAGAAAAATTGATGCCAGCTGTAGAGAAAAATTTTTAGTATTTTCAGAACTTATATTGGCTGACATAACGGATAGGCAACTGCATCGCAATATCTCACAGTCTTAAACTGAGGATCAATTTTTTTCCAAATCATGGAGTTCCAGACCACAATTTTTTGGTTTTAATTGCTAATTGGAAATAGGAGGTTCAGAAGTAAAATTGAGAATGAAGTTCATCTGTATAATTCTTTTGTTTATATTTATTCATTTGACTACATAATGAGTGGTAAATTAGTATCTAATGATGTCAGCCAAACTTTAACTGTAACAAGAAAGGAGAAAGGAGGTCTTCCGAAATTTCCAACACCACGAATTCAAGAACGAAAATAAGTGATGGAAATGAAATTCGGCATGGGAGTGAATGAGATACAACGCTTCTGAAGCTGTTATTATTTTGGATGATGTTTTACCTGTCATCCCTTGCCAGAGTCCTGCCATAAGCAGCCGCTCTATCTTCTATTTGGAGCAGTTCTTTCTGTAAATCGATGAGGAACGTTTTATTTGTAAAATTGAACTACGTTCGAGAATTTACCACTCTGTTGTTCTTAATATTTTTCTTTTTTTTGTTCTCACTTTGAGCGATACAAAGCATAGCTGTTTAACAGTGAGTAAAACAGAAAGTAAAAGTCTTTTCTCAGGTCTTTTTCTAGAATTGAATTCATCTGTGTTTTTGCATTATTCCTTCTCCATGTTTAAAGATGGAGGTATCCACCAAATTTTTACTAGGAGTTAATTTTCATGAAATGACAATTAGTTGGTTAAGGAATTATGTTGTCATAAATGATTCTGTCTGAATTATAGAGGTCTCGTATAAGATTCTTGCTGATGTCTATCATGGTAGTATTAATCAGCCACTAAAATGATGCATCCTTCCTTCCTTATGATCAAATGACAAAAAAAAAAAAATGGTAAATATCTGACAGAACTGTTAGTTTATATCTTAATTTAATAAAGTACTAAATACTACAATGAATATTTTGGATTGTAATTCTGTTATTTTAAATTGTATTATCGATGTTTTTATGACTCCGTTCTTTTCATTTTTGTTCTTCATTTTCATGTCCTTTGGGATATTGCTGGTTAGCTTTCTTTTGTTCTGCCTAAAAATTATTGTGTACATATACAGCCAACTATAATTACTGAAGCTGAGGCCTAAGACTTGTTAAAATTCGTTACTTCTTTTTTTTATATCATAATATAGTTTATTTAAAATATAAATGCTTTTATGGCACCCATGCAGTTTGCTTTTAGTGATTTCTAACTTTTGTGTAAAGATATCGGTGGAAATTTGTTGCATATAAAAATAACAGAATTGTATTTTATCCGCAACAAAAATACTACTGCGTTCTGTGGTTAAACCCTGTCGCAATTACTATTAACTTTAAAAGTTCCTTATGAAGCTTAAAAATAAGAAAAATACAGCTCAATAAGATCATACGATTAAATGGATTTCAGATTATGCATTGGGATAATTTTACTCCTGCTATATTTTACGAAACTATTCGTTTAGTGTAAATTCAAATTCCGTTGAGCCTGATTCTGAGATATGTACAACTTCAGCCGTTGTACTCGACAACCCGGCTGAAACTTTTTTACTTAAGAATGTTATTATTCTTCAAACACTGTCAATCGGTACAGGGACGACAGAGAAATTTTGCTCAGTTTTGAGAGAACTTGTTCTGCCTTACTGATTATTTTACTATTTCATGAAAAGATTTTCTTTTTTTTCAACTAGAAAAACGAATTGCTATGCTGGTCATCGTCACTTCTATTAATTTTTTGAAATTCGCAAGTAACTTCCACCTCCATAGCAACGGTTCAATCATGGACTTCTTGCGAAGAGCCTCACCACAATTTTAATCTTTTTATAATAATGAAACCTTTGCGATTTTCACTAACTCAAGTAAGAAATGGATAAGAATTTGTCGATGAAGAAAATGACTAGTCTTTATAACAGTTCAGCAACAATGAAGACTGTTTCCCCTCCATCGTCAAAAACATGAAACAAAATTCTTAAGCATTCAAGCACTCTAACAAAGAAGATGCAGATATCTGTCGAACTCAATTACTTTTGCTAAGTATTGAGATTCATTCATCGCCATGATATCCATGATATTTAGAAACAAAAATCTGAACAGATTGGTGTTAAAAATGCCCATCACTACTTTGTTACTCTCGAAAATTCTGACGATATTTATCTTGCTAATCTTCCAACTTCGATCCTTCTCATTCCCATTATGGAAACAAATATTTGTTTAAGTTTGGTTAAGTTTTGTCTAAGTTTGTTTAATATTTGTTAAAGTTTTTAAGACAGAAAGCGTCGATTTTGCGAAGTCTTGGCCAAAACATGTTTTTTTTCTTTTATTAAATTCATTTTATCAGATAATTCCTTTTTTCAGTTTGTAAGTATTTGTTTTTGGAATTTAAATTTTGAACTTCTGCTTCAGTTCGACCAATTGAAATTGGGTGGTTGTTGAGGAAGCGGTTATTTTCAATGCTTTCAAGTGTTGCGGAGGCATTTGTCCCACAGTAATAATTTTTATCCTGAAATCAAATGACTTTATTTAGTTCTGAGATTTTTTTATTAATTCTAAAAGAGATATGAGAGTTGAAATCAAAAAGTTTCCACACCTGTATTAAAATCCTTCTTGGCACAACTGAGTCTTTAATATTAAAATTGCATTGATCGGTAAGTGAAAAAATTTAAAAAACAAAGAGAATGTTGCAAAGGGTTTAACAGAAAAAGTTTTGAGGTTGTGCGCTTCGTTAGTTTAATTTTATTCGCAATATGTGGAGAAATAGTATGTATAGAGCTGTAGGCTGCGTTCCAGTTCATGTAACTGATCAGATCAGGCTGCGTTACTGGATAAAATTATACATCAATTCGTAAATAAAATTGAGTAGGCACGACGTTCATTTTATTCAGTTGTGTTTTTTATAAGTTGCACAATTTTAGTGGTCTTGAACCACAAAAAATAGTAACTGGTTATTTTCTGGCTAGCTGATCTAAAATAGCACAACTTTTTAAAATTTTGTACTTACAAAATTTTTTTTGTTTTTATTTTTTTTATAGAATTACTCACCGCGGGACGAAGCATTCTGATTAAGTATTAAGCCGAGTTTCCTGACTGTTATAAAGCAACCTCTATTTGAAGATTATCAGTGTTTAATTTTGCAAAATATAAGCCAAAATGTGAATACTGGGGGGGAGGGGGGGGAGATTTGACAATATTTTTTAAGAAATTTTTGGCTGTTGGAGTGACGGAAGGGAAAGGAGATCGTTATTTTGCGAGAAGCTCATCACCCTAGGAAGTTACTATTAATATTAGTTTAAGAGGGGTGGGTCTAGCTTAAGTGATGCAAGCTTGGTCTTCAACGATAGGCTATGGCATCACATGCTATACTCTAAATAGCTTTTGTCGCCTGCGGCAGAATCGATCTTGTTCCGAGTGAATCCCATCTTCAGTAAACTGAGAAACTGGTTGGCACTCGTAGCAGTTCAGCTATGAGTCGTATGAATAATTCTGCATGCTTTCAGTTTATTACAGGTATTATTAGTATTGTTCTTAAGTCCTATAATCAATGTTGACCTAATTTTCAGCTCAGAATGAGTCAGTTAAAACATGAAGCTGCTCGAATGCCAATGTCTTTTGAACTTTAAAAGGACTAAAGAAAATAAGATTTTAATATAGCAGTCATGAAAATGAAGGACGATTTTGTAATTTAGACAAAATAATTTGCTTTATCTTCAATAATTTACACGAATAAATTCCCTATCGAATATATAATCCCTACTCTCTAAACTGCAAATGTTTTCAAACCCGAACGTACTTTCGCTTAACTGCTGGTTGCTTAATATTCAACTGAGGAAAACCATATCAGTTTACTGAGTACTAATACAGCTTTCTTTGAGTTAGTGGGATAGAGATGAGTTAGCAAGATTCTAAGATTAATGGCACAAACAAGTAGTTTTCTTGTTTTCAAGGCATTTGAACAAGTCGAAATTTTGCAAAGAAAATGAACCTTTTGAATAACTTATTGTTGTTACTTCCCTGTACTAAGTAACAGTAATTTAGATTACAAGATATTTGACAATCAATATTTATGTTCAGTCGAGGGACCAGTCAAGTTTTTAGTCCCTTTGCGTTCCTTTTATATTTGAAGCACCTCTCTTCCTATTAGTTTTTAAGTACTTATTGGAAAATTTATATTTCCGTTTATTTTCCTAAATATAGTTGAAAAAGTTAACCCAGGTTTGACGTAGTTGTAATTTTTGAATCATTGCAGATAAAAGATCAAATATTGCAGGTAACTCAGTGGTGAATATTCGTAATGGAACAATGAGTGAGGAAGAGCTAAAAATGAAGGCTTTAAAAGAGTTGCAAACAATCAAGGACCCAGTAGAACGACTAAGGTTACAATGTTTGGCACGTGGGAATGCTGGAATAAAATCCTTGGGAAGGTTTGTCATCTGAATATAAAGTCGTTTAAATTTTGTTTGAAAAAAAAACGAAATTTAAAATTTTTTCCATTAAACTCAAAAAATTTGGTTGAAATTTGAAACAAATGTTTTTTGAACTGTTTTTGATTTTGCAAGAAGAAAGCCTAATAGCAGTTGATTATCGTCATTCACTTAAAAAATATATTTTCGATCAATTTCAAAGCATTAAAAGTGTTATATCGAATGAAATTTATATAAATTTTGCTGTATGGTCGTTGAAGAGATAGAAGTTTTGCAAGAAAAGCAATGAAATGAAATTTATTTTTTCTTCTGCCCCTTGGAGAAATTAATGACTCCTCTATTTTAGAACATTGGTAGTCGTATTTCAACCCTTCGTTAATGGAATATGTTTTCCATTTAGTGCGAATTAAGATAGCTTGTAAATAAATGAACAAGAATTTCAGTTTCACTTTTCAAAATAGTAATTGTAAAAATAGAGCTCACTAGTTGGTGTCTGAAGTCAAAGTTTAAGTCAAATACTTTTACTCATATTTGATTTTAAACACATTCAACGAATGGCATCGTCTTTTGATCGTTTTACAAAACATTAAAGTATTTCTAAAGTTCATTCATCTTTTTATCTTCTGCAAAATTTTCAGGTCATTTCGTATTATGGATGATAATAGCAATCGTAAGCTAAATTTCGAAGAATTCCAGAAGGGTCTCCGTCACTTTGGTGTGAATTCATCTAATGAAGAGGTTGAAGAAGCGTTCAAAAAAATTGATAAAGACGGTTCTGGCTCTATCGATTTCGATGAATTTCTCTTGGCACTTAGAGTTTGTTAAATTTGCCAAATTATTCGAAGATTCCAGAATTTATGTTTGCCAGCAAATTGAAATCATGATATGTCTTAGAGTTATACTTTCAACAGATTCCAATGCTTTTTTGATTATCCGGAAGTTGAAAGATCATTTGCTACAATTTTTACTATCACTACCTTTTAAATTTTAATCATTTTTCATTATCACCGCTGGGAAAATCTTCGTCAAAAGCATTTTTATGACTTGCAAAGACACGACAATTAAAAACTTCAAATTGTTTTTGTACAAACACTCATCTGTCTTTCTTTTCTTTTACTTACCTCACAAATTAATTTTAAATTAGGTTAAGGCGAAATTTTGTCAGCAATAAATTATAAAGTCCTGAAAACCATATATTTTCTTCCCATCACTTCAAGCAGTGCAGAATACATGAAAATAAATCAGTTGCAAAGTTACTGAAGATTAGTAGGAGAAAAATTCAAAGGAGGAAAAAGATCCTAGTGAATCTTGAACCAGTTAAATTTGAAAAGGAATTTACTTGGAGTCTAAATCAGATTTAGCGAAGAAATTACAGCCACCAATGTCGAAAGCTCGTTTGGCACTTATCGATGCAGCGTTCAAGAAACTGGACAAAACTGGAGATGGCATAGTAACAGTAGATGACATGAAAGGCGTTTATCATGCTGGACGACATCCACAGTATCTATCTGGTGAAAAAAGTCGCGAAGATATCTTCAAGCAGTTTCTCGGCAATTTCGAAATGGATGGACATCTGGACGGGAAGGTATGAAATTCAAATTTAACTCATATTATTCGAAATTCGTCTTGTCGTAGTAACCCACTGGCAAACTTACCACATTCAGGTAGATTCTGTAGTCATTGATTCATGATATCATCTGTTTCTTACGACAGGAATTCTCATACCTAAAGATTTTCAGCAGTAAAATAAATTGAAAAAGCGGGATAATCAATAGCTGAATCAATTTGGCAATATAAAATGATTGTTTTCGTCCCAGTGACCGAGATTTTGATATTTCGATTGAATTTTCTTGCTATTCGAACTTTGTTAAGCAATAATTGAATTTTTATTGCTCGATTGCACCTAAATTTTCATAGAATGACTGATTTTAAATTTAACTCTGTTCCAGAAGTTGCTATAGTAAGTCGTATAGAAATATTCATTCAAGCGACATACAACTACAATAATAATCGAATCTTCTTTTATATTTTTTCCAGTTTACTTCTGCAATTCATAAATTAGGTGACTGAAATCTAAGAAGTCCAGTTTTTAATTTTGCTCGCCAAAAACAAGCAATCAATTTTCCACTGTTGTGCGGTATTTTTTTTTATAATCTTAGTCTTTACCTTTTAAATCTTCGAAGCTTTTTCAAAATCTATAGGTTGTTAAAAATGTAAAACCATTTATCTCAGCACTTCAATAAAGTTTTTAGCATATTTTCTAAATTTATAGTACCACCAAATTTCCTTCATCGTCTAGACAATTTCTTTAGAATATTTTCACACAGCTCATTCTAATGGTTAATATTATATTTAGCTTGTAAATACCTTCAAAAATGCCACAAATAAGTTATGCCCTCAGAAGATTTAAAATTCGGTCAAAACTATTATAGAAAGACAAATTTAATTTGAATAAAAGGAGTCTAAAGATGGATTATTAAATATTATCTCTTCAATATCACAACATTTACATAATGTGATTGTTTTGATTGAGTTAATTTGTTATTCTTACCACTTCTTTTTTTTCGATAATTTTGATTCGAAATATTTCAGGAGAATTTAAATTTAAAATTAATTCAAAATTTTTTAGTTGGTTCGGAATTACAAGGTTCCACTAAGAATGACCTTTTAACCTCAGGTTTATTGTACAAATAACTTTATTAAATGTCCTATTAGTAATATAAAATTTGAGATTTTTCAGTGCTTGAGCGATTATTAAAGTCATGCAAGGATATTTTCCCATAATAAGATTTGTCTTACTTATATAGAATAGGACGAAAAAAAAAAATAAATGTTGCGTCTAAATTGCAGGAAATAAAACATTAATTTTACTTGCTCATTAATTCCTTAGACTCGAGCAATATGTTTTCAGGTCACAAAGGAAGAATTTTTGAATTACTATAGTGGTGTATCGGCTTCTATTGATAATGATGCCTATTTCGATTTAATGATGCGAAATGCTTGGAAACTTTGATAAATCATTGTGGTGATAATGCCGCACATTGTTGCATGTACTCGTCCTTGCATTTCTTTTTGCAATTAGTACAATAAAATCTTTAGAAATCATTATTTATCAAAATCCATTTCTCCGTTTTATTTTTTGCGTAATTTTGAAATCTTACAGAACGAACATATTAAGAAAGAAATTTCACATTATCAGCTGATTATTTACACTACAGTAGTTTCTCATTTTCGCAAAAAATTTAAAAAAGATGAAATCTTTGGAAACATTTCATTCAGTAGTCTAAGTTAATTATATTTGGCCGTGTTGTTAAGCTAAGCTGTAATAAAATGATAAACGGATGTAATTATAGTTGCTTTGACATATTGGTTCTTGAATTTCTTTAATTTTCAAATATTTTGATATCAATATCAAATCGATGTTTCACAGTAAATAAAAGTCCTAATAAAGTGAAAACTTATCTGAAGGAAAAAAAAGTTTGAATGTTTTTCCATAAATAGATCACCTCAGATTCTCTGAAATAAATCTATGAAAATAGAGAAAAGCGAAAGTCAAAAGTTTTTCTTTGACATCAGTGTCGAAATTAAGTAGGAAGGATGGACACTATTTTGTCAGATCGTTGTCTCGACCGTCAAGATCAGTGACCAGTCTGATTCTGTCGCAATCGCTTGAAGTAGTATCTGCAACAGCATCACTGAATTTGTTCGAAATCGCTTTGTACACGCATAAAGTTATATGTACAACGCTTATTGAAGAAATCAACCTTCGGTGTAATGAATTTCAAAGGTATTCGCTGAAGGTCTATTAATTCCTTAACCAATACATTTCTCGAATTCCCATATTCAAGATTCATAGCATAAGGAAGTTTCTGTAGAGAAATTATCAGCATAAGTTACTTTGTCCCGAAAAATTTAGCAAAAAAATCGAATTAGTTTTTCATTTCTTGACAGAAAAGTAACGCTTTAAAAAAATAGAAGGAAAAGCTGTTGATAGAGACGATAGAAAATGTGATTTAAGTACTGCAAAATTTTGAAGTAAAGTGCTGAGAGGTCTCTAATATTTCTCCTTAAACTTTCCATCGTAGAGCATCATGAGCAATGCAAACCATTGGGCCGGCGATACAAACTGCAAAATAGTCACATTTCCAAATGCGTACGTCAACATCACTAGCAACTTCCTGACCGTTCTTCCAGAAGTAATCAGCCAAAGCCTCACTCTCGTTCCCTGTAGGCTCACGCAACTCTGTTTGTCTCATGTAGATAGCCGACTCAGAGATAATGGTGAACGAACATGGACAGTTCTGCAATTTTTTTTTCCAATATGTAGGATTAACTTCTATTTCTAAAAAAGGAATTAAGTTAGTCGAGAACAATGGCATTAAAAAATTTTAATATGTTTAAAAAAAATAAGCATACTGTGAAGGCTCATATCACCTTGAAAACTAATATTAATTGGCTAAATGAAAAAGATAATATGGTATTAAAATATTTCCAAGCTTTTTTTAGGCGGTATTCTTGAGATATTAATTCTTCAGATAAGAGTTATTAGTTTTCGCTGAAAATAATAAATACGGTGAAAAATGAAATGTAACATTGATCAGATCCAACTGTTTGTTGTAACCCACACACAGCAACGTCATCCACGTGTCTTCCAAACTCGGATCATTGTCTGCCTCCACCTGGGGAAAAAGTACGGATAACTTGAAAACAGTTTTTTTTTTTTTTTTTATTCCATCATAGTAGCACTGTAGCATTTAAATGATTTATAAACTCTCCTTAGCCGAAGAAAGAAGTTTTAAGAAACCTGATGGAGCGCTACGAAAGATGGTAACAGTAATTCGCCGTTTTTGGCTCCAAAATTTCGACAAAGTATGGCCCATTCCTAAAAAATGCGTATTTCAGGATGGGTAGTCATTATTCCCTACTTTATCCCACATTCATAGCAAGCAACATTTTTTTTTATTTCAATTTAGTGATCCAATTAATGACAGTGTATTAAGCATATCTGAAGTCTTGTTGAATAAACTCTTTAAATAATGAAAATTCAAATAGGAAGCTATATTCATATGAATATGAAACTCAGTTTGGCTTCCTATTTGATATAAATAAAATGCTAATATCAATGAATAATAGTTCTTACATTTTTGTTGCTGCATTCTAATTATGAAGCATGAAATAACTCTTAAGAATTTACTCTCTTTAGAATATGAAATATAAATATTTCATGCAGTCCAGTTGGAACTATTAAAAGAAAATGACGAAATGTGGCCTATGAAACTTATTAATTTTGAAGGGAATACATGGAAAACTGTGCAGAAAATTTTATTTAAAATGATAAAAAGGATTTGAAATTTTCTGAACCTGATCCAAAACATGTTCATCACTAGCCAATAAATTGTATATGTCGAATTCCTCGCGACTTAATTTTCCATTTTCATCGAGATCAAACAGATCGAACATATTCATTAATGTCATTCTTAGATTTAACATTTTATTGTAGTCTTTCAGTTCTCTTTTCTTCCACAAAATTTCTTAGCATGAATTTGATAGCAATGATGTAAATATATTAAGATAAGTTATTTCAGAAATTTACTGACCCAAATCTTTAAAAGTGAAAAAAAGATTTCTTTCAATGAAACTCAATGAGTTAATCACCTCGACACCTTTATAATTTTTTTTTCACGAACACGTGTTAGCACCCAAACTTTAATTTGTTAATGAAGAACTTTTTATCAATTCTCCTTTTTTTCTTTCTTTTTTTTTTGATTAAGAACTGTAAACTGATTTGACTTACTTAAAATGCTTTGTTAATTTCCCATTTGAGTCGACCAATTCCATTTCATCGTTCACAGATGTCACATTACTGTACATCAAACAGTTCAATGTTTGAACACTCACAATGTACTCTCCTGGTTTCAAGGAGCATTTTTCGGTAATATATTTCTTAAAATGATTAAAAAATTCAAAATTTCTTAAAAACTTCGCCGGAACTTACATAAACTTGAAGAGGCATCTGTCCTTCTGATTTTGCTATAAGCAATTTTTCACTTTCATGCATTTCATTACTATTAAATGGCATTGTTTGACACAACTGTTACCAAAAAAAAAGCTATCTTTAAACATCTTCCATTTCTTCCTTCGAAATTTTAATTTATCATAGAAATCAATTCTTCTATTCATCGACTTTCACATCTACACATTTTACTTCGCTTCATCATAATCTAATATATGGAATATATTAAAATTATCACCCGTTATCAAACTATTCCTATTCTATTGTTTTTTTGCATTAGAATTTCAAGGCATAAGAATCAATTCTTTAACTTGGTCATAACAAATATACATTCTATGCTCAATAATACGTTCACAAATATTTGGATTCATGAGTCAACATTTGTTTTAACCGGTTACTAATACCATACATAAACTTTTTTTAAGTGAAGATATGGAACAATAGTTTGCTTTTTTTTACCAGAAAAGATTACGTTTTGAACAAATTTCATTGTAACCGTTATAACTTCCTTCTCCACAGTATTATAGAGCACAAGGTATATAGCGTTCTTATAGTTTCGATCTGCTGGTTGATCATCTAAACGAAATAAAAATTAATTATGAAGAAAGGAAAAAAAGGCACTTCTCAATATTTCACTATACAAATTTATCATCATGCGTAAATGTTATCAATGCATTGTAATAATGTTGTCTTTCTTTTTTTGATCAATATGAGAATAAATTTAACCTATCAACACAGCATAAAAAGATTATATTAATTAATGCAGTGTGATATTGAGGGTTTCGTCATAATAAAAATCTTTAAATAAAAATAATGAAAGTTATGGAAAAATATATTCGCATTTATATTTACATTAGTTTTGTAACTTTTGAGAAGGGTGACACAACGTACTGCTTATTAATAGTTCGCACATGATGCAAATAATCTGTGACTGATTGAGAATGAAGTGATAATTCAGAATGCGGTTATCATCGTTGTTCATTACACAAAATGCTCGACGAGAGATCTGGCAGATAATAGTTTATATTTATTAATCTAAATAATAAAGTGATGAAATGAAATTGCATTAAATTACGACAAAGGGTTTAACTATAATTAGTAGGTTTGAAAAATGCAAAATAACGTCCTGGTTACATAAATATATCTTAATTTGACACAAATCCAAAACCTGCATGGTAAGCATTGATGAGGAATCATTTGAAAGAAGTTCCATTTCTGCAACGAAGAGTACGGTACGAAGTGAAAAATGTTACGAAATCAAAAATTTTCGGAATTTAGATTTTCGGATCTCGATTTCCAAACGGTATTTAAATATCATTTTTGAACAATACTTTCAGGTAATTTGTATTGTGAATAGCCAAATCTTGTCAGCTCTGGAATCGAAGCTTGTCTATCAGTAACTTTTTGTGCAACGACATCAAGCAATCTGCTTCGACTTTTCTCGAATTCATCAAAAAGCTGCAAATATCATTTTTCCTTTGATTTCCATCATTTGAGTTTTTCCATACCTCATAATTTCCCAAAAGCATGTCCGATAACAGTAATCTACAACTAGTAAGGGACTAATAACCTAACCTCCAAAATTCCCTTTCTCCTTTGATTTCTCAAATTCTTTTCAGGGCCACTTAATATAACTCAGTGCTTCTTACAACCATTACCTTGCAATTGTGACTTCTTTCATACCGAAGCTGAGATTAATGTAGAAAATAAATGAAAGATTTTCCACTTCTCATTTACTAGTTTCATCACCTCGTTTTTTGTTAAATTGTGGAGGTAATTAGTTTCAGTTGCACCTGAATTGTAGTAACATATGACATGAATTCATAACCATTCTTATAATTAATTTTGGACTAAGCATAACCTTTTTGCAGTCAATCTTTCCATGGTTAGCAAATGATTCCAAGAATTCCAAAACTGGCCTTATTTCATCCGCATCCAATTCTTCATCCTTGAAAATATCCTTTATAGTTAATTATACATGCATGGCTGTACTCGAATCTAACAAAATTTTCTCATTTAAAATAAATAATAGCATTACTTATCACAGATATATAGACTTTAGATTTTCATTTCTAACTTGTATTCCAGATTCAATATTACAGAAACAGATCGTGAACGATACTTTTCACAATATTGCTAGCGAAATTTATTCCTTTTGTGGCTATCATCTTTTACTTAAATCAAACTTTATCCAACCACTCCCTAACACAAAAATTCAGTTTATTTCAATGACGAAAATTTCATAAACTTTAAAATTTTGCTCAAGCCTGATGTTACGGTCCTTTCCTCGATTACCACTTACCCATGTTAACGTATTCATCCCCTCAACCAGTGCATTCGTTTGCTGTATTTTCCAGTATCGACTCAGGCTACCTTTTCCATTTTTAACTTTGAGATGCTTCAGAATTCGTGTTTACTAAGTTAGGTTGAAGCGATGCCATAAAGGTATTAATTTACTGTTTAGGTTTAAACAAATTTTTCTTTTTTTTTCAATCGCTATTTTAATAATGTTGCTAATGCATAGCTAAACAATTGAAGAGCTTCTTCATGCTCTCATTTTTGTTACTTATAAAGAATTTTTATTTCTACAAAGATTTTAATTTTCAACACCTGGAAGACGAAAGTGCTTGGATCAAGCTTTTATTACAATTTTTCAATTTCTGGACGTATATTTGGAATTTAATGAAAAACGAAGATTACTTTAATTTGCAAACCTCATTCAAAACTTCGGCTAATTCCTTCACCAAAATAAACTGATGCTGCGGTTCGACTTTATGTAGGCAGTTGTTATATAATTCCATTATTTCCAAGAAATTTGTCACCGGCAACTGTTCAAAAATTGCATAAGCTTTATCGAACTGATAATCATCTGAAAACAAAAAAGACTCATTCAAATCAGTCTCAGAAATCTATTTTCTTAGTCCTAGTACTTTGGTCAAACTTCTTTGTTAGTTCATTTGAAAACACAAAATTCTAGGTTTGTTTTTACGATAAAAATAATTCAGATTGATTCCTTGGCCTTTCACCTGCCACTGTTTATTCCCGCATCTTAGCTTACTTTCTCCACATTTCCATTAAATACTTGATGAATATTTCCAAAATTCTTTCCGGGAACTTTCAACTAAACTTTTTTGCTAAGAAGAAACTTTAAGATTTCACAGATTGATGTAAAAAATAAATCAACCGTATGAATATTTCAGAGGAGCTGACTAAAATCAGAATCTTCAGAACTGCAAGGAAAAAAATCAAGGTGATGATCTTCTGGACATCTTACTTTAAAACAAAGAGTGGATTGAAATAAAAGTTCAAAAGCACCTTTTTGTACTTCAGCTCACTCACATCTCAAAATCTCATGCGATGAAATCAAAGATTTCAGAGACACAGGTACAATCTTCATTTTAGCCATTTCCGCTAAAAGGACTCTGATCTCTTCCTTTTTTTTCTTTTTTTTTTTGGTTGATAAGATTGCTTAACTGGTCTTTAAGAAATGACTCTGTAAAAATTATAACTCTCTCTGATTTAACAGTTAAACCATGTCATTAAGAAAACCTGCAGTTCCTAAGTCCGATATCAGTAAATCTTTCCCGGCAGCGATTGCGATTTCGTACAGTTGTGAACGATTCACCGTGTTGCGCAGATCTCCCACTTCATTCAAATATGCATCCACAAATCGACGTTTTGAATTTGACTGCATCGCCTTATTTCCAGTTAGATATTTCAATTTGTGAAAATAAAAGTTTGTCTAAAAAGAGAATTTAAAATGTCATCATTATGATGAAATGTTAAATTTAATTTCAGGAAGAAATTTTGTGATCAAAATATTTTTCTTCAAGCATTGACATTATTTTAAATGTAGGAGATTAAATTTTCGGGCAATTTCTTACTTGATTTTTGATCCTCACTTCTAAATATTCTATTGATGTATTAGGTTGAAAAATTACATGTTCTGTGAAATACATTAGAGTTAAATTCATCAGTCATTCATTCCATAGCTCTAGATTACGGGAACCACTCATGTCATTTACGAAGTGTTTCACATTCAGTAATGAATTTTAATTTGCCGCTTTTCGCAAAAACGAAAAGGCATTTATCATAATTGCTTAAAGCTGTCCATTCTACTACCGTTGTATCTTTAATTATAATTTACGACCTTAGAACTTTTACAGATTAGCTTCGAGAAATGCGATTCCTTAGAGGAATGACTGGAATAACGAAAAAAAAAGAGTGGAAGTATTGAAAAAAGAGAAGTAACGACTTATTTGGGAAGCAACAGCATTTTAGAGAAATGCATCAACATGTGATAATTCGTAACTATGGCGACTGAAATAAAATGAAGATTTGAAGTATACTAGCAGTCTTTTCTAATAACTGACAACTGTTATTAAATTAAATTAAAATTAACGCTCAGAAGTATTTAAGAAATGTAATGAAGGGCGTTGATAAACGCGATTTTAAATAATAAATTTATGCAATCCTTTCATGAGCATATCTCAACAAAATAAATTATATTGGAAAGTGGAAAGTAATTAGGTTGAAAAGGTAATTTTTCAAAAGTTAAACGTCTAAGAATTCCTGTCATTTGCCACAATCGTCTAGCCTATGGCTGATGGACTATTTTAGCTTTTTGTTGAATCCCAAACAGATTATTCATTCCTCAGTGACAAAGAATACGTTGTTGTTAACAGTTCTGTTTACCCACAGGAACATTTATTTGTACGACGATCATAATATGCAACAAATATCTGTTTGTTATATTCGACATTATGATCATTGACCTGTATTATGATACTATGTTTCGCTCAGAAAAAACCGAGTTTTTCCACATAGACCATAATGTTTCTTTTTAAAAATCCAGGATGTCTTCACTTCAAAATTTTAAATTTGAAGGCAAAAGATGCTGCTTTCATAGTAATGAAAGAGTGAAATAGTTTTTTCTCAAATTCTCGAAATTCTACACCGTCTTGACAGCAATTTGTCACTCTTGAATAATTTGATTTTATTTTCATGATTGTTATTGGTAATGAAATTTAAGAAAATATCGGAAGCAACTCATCTCGGGATATTGCTTGTCACTATCAGCAAGATTTTCATTCTAGGAAAAAACATCATTTTCCAACTAATCCAGTTTGAAAAAGGTACCACGGTGCATTCATCGCTTAAAGATTCAAATAAAATGAGAATTTTTCACAGTTCCTTGTAGTTCTACCGTCACTAGATCGTCAGAGTGAAACCTATCTTCTAGATACAGCTTAATTGAATTTTAATGCTGTTGCAATAGCAACACACAGTAACAAAAATAGATACTACGACTGAAGTCTCATATTTGTGTACATACTACGACTGAAGTCCCATACTTTGTGAACTGGCAACTATAGATCAGAACATACCAATTTATTATATGCAGTTAATCTCAAAATAAAAATCCAAATCTGAAATCACTGAAACTCCACATGAAACAAAATATTTTTTAAACATACAATCAAAAGCCGCCCACTAAAAGAAAATTTCATGAAAGGTTGACTATAGTAACAAGCGACAATATCAATTATACACAATTATGTCTTTAAGAGCAAATTCTAAGATCCAAAATTCTGGAAATTTAGATTCAGCGATGCTGCTGTACAAAAGTTGATTTTCAGTTTTAGAAGGTTATAAGCATTGCAAAGAATATTTCTAAACCATTTGTTAATTACCTCAAAACATGCCCGCACGGACGAAAGCAATTCGTTCACAATATTAAAAAAAAAAGAAAAAAGAAAAAACCTCACTACAAACATATCGAACAGCCAGCTTAGCATGATATCCGAGAATTCTAATTCAATACTATCTGCTACTGCTGGTAACATTCCTTGCGTCGAGTTACACAGACTAATGCAAAGAATTGATGGCATAAATTTCAGAAATGGAGTTGGATCGAAATGTTTGTCAAATAAGTCTCAACCAAAAAAAAAATCACTCAAGAATACCTATCACCAAAAACGCCCCTCCAAATCCCATTCAGATTACTTTTTCGAATCTTGAAAACTGACTGAGAATCCTAGCCATCCAAGAGATTATTAATGATAGCATGTACAATTAGAAATTTATGAAAGTGAGAACAAAAAAATCACCAACACGCTATGCAAAAGCTATACAACTGGAGACTTTGTACAGACACATATAAAGATTCCTTATAATTCCTTACAATTCAAATAAACTAATAAAATTTCAACCCTACTGAAGAATGAAAGCATGCAAAGCATAGAAAATATGAAAAATTGGTTGATTTCCTTACAGAGAAATCATCCAACCAAGAAGAGCTATATTCAGTAAGAGAATTTTTCTTGATAAGGAACAGGCTTGGCCTGTTCGGCTGCTGCAGCGTTCCAGGCTATTACGAACCGGGAAGTTTAATCAGTAATGTTGAAGGCCAGCCATTTTACTATTTCGCATCTAGTCACTAATTGTTAAAAGCATCTAACCTAAAAGAATACAGCTATGACGGTTATGAGTTCTACTCCATTCCGGAGGCATCAAGTTAGTATAAAACACCATGACTCCAGCCAGCCAGCAGTCATAGTAACTAGCAGAGGCATCAAAATATCCTACAAATATATCACAACTTAGAAACCCTTCATACTGGATATCTCCATTCTCGCCACATCTGCAGGAAGTGTCAGCTACTTCAAATTACATTTTTTTTTTTGGTTACAGTACACATTATTTTATTTATAAATGTTTGTCTGCACCTGAGCAACATTACCACTAGCAGAATAATCACTGTAATGAAAAAAATTTCTATGACTCATCAGCCCAAGAAAAATTTATTCTTCACTTAAATCTACTTTTAGCTTTTTCTTGTCAGTATCTTACAAATTTTACCACTTTCCTCGAAAAAAAAAAAAACAGGAAAAACTAACACTCCTGCACCATTCTTGTCAAGATGCCTTCCCAGTACTTCATACATATCTTATGTTCGGAATCAGACGCTTCACAGCAGTTTACTAGGTCAAGAGATAACTGATAACTCGGATTCAAGAACTGGAAGTTTAGTGATATTAGAATGACATCGATATGAGAGGAAAGTAATAATGAAACTAGAAATGCGGAAAAAAAAACCCCGACATTCTGTAAAATATCAGATTTAAAAGGCTAGGAGAATTGGTATCTGAATGCGCAGTAAAAAAGGCTGTTATTCACTGATATTAAGTAAAATCTTTTACGGAATCCAAAACTCAGGATAACTTTGAATTTCCGTTAACAGAACTACTGGAAAATATATGCAGGTGGCGGGATATGCTTAAGTTAAAAAGAAAAAAGAAAAACATATAAATAAATAAAAAAGAAAAAAGAAATTCATTTAGCAGCATGAAAAAAAGAGATCTGCAATATCACAATGCAGTATAGTAGTACACTACCAAGTACTAAGCAGTGGATTTTTCAGCTAATAATAAAAATTGGATTTGGCTGTGCTCAGCAACTTCTGCATCCATTGATTCGGAGGAGACCTACGAACTACTGAACTGATAAACTGAGAAATTTAATGTGAATTAGCGGCAGCATTCGAACTGGGATTTTCTCGCTGTTCTACTTTTACTATTATCATTTTGTTGCCAAAAGACATCACTGGGTGCAACCGTTGCTGTTGTTCAACAGTTGTATCCTGTAAAATAAGTCGTAGTTTACGAAAGCACATAATATAGGAATTCATCAAACTGAAGAGAAGTACCTCTCTTTATGAAGTACACTTTCTATTTGGATTTTACAATTAAAAGTAGACCGGAATCCTGTGAAAATCATGCATCTTCCCCTAAACTGCAAAGAAATACACCAGCAAATCGATCTTAAGTATACAGCCGATGGGTATAATTTGATATTAAGATAGTTAAATTTAAATTTCGACTACAGGAAAAGGAAAGCGTATACAGCAGCAAAAAAATTAATTGTTCGAAGCTATGCTTATAATCATTTACACTCGCAAATATGTCTGAGAGCAAATCATTATTATTAATAGTGCAAGACATGAAACCAATTTCTAACTAATTCGAGAACGGCTTACACATTCAGATTCCGATGTTACCGGAACTGACACCAAGAAAACACTTTCATCTTTGTCACTCACAGTTTTGACGGCCTGCATGCTTGTATTCGGGTCAGGATTCAAGTGCGTGTCATCATCTCGCAATTCATTCGCTAATAATTCGTCTGCTGTGGCAATTTGCCTCGAATCTATTGAAAGGGATTGATCGTTTGATAACCGAATCATCTAAAATTATATAGGAAGCAAAACAAAAAAGGCAAAACTTGAATTAAGACTGATGCATTTGGAAATAATGCTATCCAATATGAACTTAGGCTAGATAAAGATGCAATTAGAAGTGCTTTTATTTATCACTGTCATAATCAAAAATCACTTTTCGAGCTTTGACTTCAAATAACAGAATATTTTCCGGCTTCGAATCCAATAAATATCATCTGTGAAAGGACTGCCTTCACGAAAGGTTACTATTGACTGATGAAGAACCCTAGTTGCGCAAAGAAAAAAAAAAGCGAATAAATAACGAAAAAATCAAACCAGTCAGAAATAGTTACCTTGTATTCCGGAGCTTGATCATCATAATCAATCCTCGAGTTACTGTCCTCGATTACAATACCATTGTCTATTTCCCCAATGCGAAATTTTAGATTTTTATCATCAGAATAAGTGCCCTTTAAAAATAAGATAGAATTACAATTAAAAAACAAAGTGAAAGGAAAATTTTCTTATAAATAATGTTTTGAATTTGTTGTATTTGTTGTCACTACTCCAAAATGGTTAAAGAGAACTCTAGCATAAACAGCTTTCCATAGATAACCTAACCTCGTCGTACCGTCGTGCATACTCAGCTGCCTCTTCAACAACCTGTGCTACTGTTGTCTCGATTCGTGAACTGCTTGTAACAGACGAATTTTCAGTATCATTGCGTGATATATGGCGATTACCACGTGCTTTATTCGGATTTCGATGTTGCGGTGGTGATTCAGGCGGTGGCGTGATTGGTCGTACCTGTTTGAATTTTAGGAAATTTTCACACGATTCTTGTATTTTGGCAAATTTTTCCTAGAGACTCGCTTGAGATATGATGCATATTAAAAATTTTGAAAACATTTGCTTCTAGAAAAGCACAACAGCATACTTGTTGGTAAGGTGCAGGAGCATCACCCATTAATGGACCACTCCTCGATCTCCGTCGAGCATTCATAAAAAAGTTCGCTACTGTCGAGAGGTCTAGTTGAAGATGTTCAGCTATCGTTTGTTGCATTTCGCGGCTTGGACGTTGCGTCTCTTTAAATATAGCCTGCAAAACTTCTTTCTTTAACTTTACTAAACTCAAAACTGATGCAAACATCAGAAAGAAGAATGTATTACCTGTAAAGTCCTTTTCTGGATATCGGTGAAGACCAGACGCGGCCTTTTAGTGCTACCCAGGCCTGAAAAGAGGAGTAACTATATCAAACGGGGACATAACTTGAATCAAGTGCACAAAAAACCAAAATCACAATTTCACAGATGATCATATACGAACTTTACGATAAGAAACAAGGACGAAATCTACCATAAATTTAAAACTGTTAGGAATTAACTCCTAGGAAAATTCACCATCACCGTCGCGTCCTTTATGCCGAGAACCTTGGCGAGCATTCTGCGCTGGAGTGGGTGGACTCATTGAAGATGGTAACATACCTCCTGAAATATCTGTCCGACCAGTTAGTTTTGTACTCGAAGTAATTTCAAGAAAACCCCTTGACTGGGTCCAAGAATACTGAAAAAATAAGGAATATTTTTACCTTTTCCTTTATACATGTCAAGAATACCCAGCCGCAATTCCAGTGGTTGTTGTACCCAATTGAACATTCGTCTAAATGTTTCTCTTCCTGACTTCAACTTATTCCATGGCTTTGGGTTTCTCAATAAATCGGAAAGTGTTCCTTGACTTCTGAAGCGACTAGATGACGTAAATTCATACTCAGAAAACCTTATGAAAATCCTTTTTTTCCCGACTGAAAAATCGTTAACCATAAAAGGTGAAACATCAGAGGGAGAATTAAAAATTAAAGCAGTCGGCAAGCAACGAACTACTAGAGACTTTCTAAATATTTTATAAAAAAAAAAAATTAGTACCGACAAAGAATCCTTTCAGCAAAGATAGCCTGAGGTATAGAGTGCTGCTTGAGTTCCCAAGCAATTCGCTTACACAGATCAGTGGTATCGATATAAATGTCATCATCTATTTCTGCATTTAAAGGATCAGTAGTATCCTTAGTGGAATAGCTAGCACGTGGCGCACCTGCAAAAGAGAAAAAAAAAGAACTTTGTTCACTCCATTGAAATATAACCCCTCGGCTTGATATAATTAGTTATTTCTTTGAGAAGTTAGATTCTCGCTTGAGAAGTATCAATTATGTTACATATTGCTGCAGTATCTGTACAATCCGAGAAAAGATGAAAAATATTGCAGAAACTCTGTTCGAAGTAAAATTCTTTGGCTCAAACTTGGACTGGGACATCATCAGCTACCCATCATGTTTTTAGAACANNGTTATGTAATTGTAATTACCATCTAAAAATTCTCACAAATGAAGCTCCATCTCGACCGGTTAAGCAATATCGCAGTTATCATAATTCCTCAAATCAACTAAGGAATTAAATAATGTAATACACCAACCAGCAGCAGAAGTAAGCCTGGTTGTGCTAGTTGGTTCACCATTATCATCAGCAAACGTCAAATCATCACCGCTTGTTTCTGCTGCGTTTACTTCAAGATCTTCATTGCCACGCATTTCACCTGCATCCACAGAAGAAAAATTACGACGGTTTTGTCGAAATATGGCATGTTGTGGTGCCGGCGAACTTGGAGGCTAAAATAAACGTATTTCGGAACAAGAAATAGCAGCAAAGAAAAATGAAGCGTTCACTAGCGAAGAAAAAAAGGTCAGGATAAAGTTAAATGGAAAAACGTACAGAATGTGCACAAACCCAAAAAATCAAACTTTGTAAACTAGAAAAACCTCAGTCCCATTACTTAGCAATGATTTCTTCCCATTAAGCCATATCATCATTCCTATCTAAGCTAAGACAATATCCAAATATTTTGAAGGGAGAGAAATTCAAGCGAGCTGTTTAAAATGCATTGAATTATAGAATTATAACATGTGCAGAAAATGAATTTCATAAAAGTTAAGGAGTGAAATGTGTACTTTTATGCTTATAAAAATCCGTATGATAAAATAACCGCTACCTGTTCGCCTATCATCGTTGCAATAAAAGAACTTGCAAGTTCAACATTACTCACAGCAGGTGGAGTTTCAGCATTTGCTAAGCGATGGTCTAGTTCCTGCTGATGATCATCCTGACTTAGCAAACTTGCCTGAAATATTTTCTGAAATAAAACTCTTTATCTGAGGTTACGACAGACACCTGTAAATCTTGGTATGATTTGTTTTTCTTCTTCACAAGCACAGAAATAAGATAATTAACAAACTAATTAACATCAAAATAAAGTGATCTTCTTTAATGAAGCGTACCGACTGCTGCGATTGATGAGATATAAATGGTGAGTCCATTGTTTTGAAGTCCTGTCCTAAATCGACCTAAAAAAAAGCGCCTTAACGGAGAACTCAAATATAATCTGCTGCTAACAATAAAGACATAATTTACGGATAACAAGTTAGTACCTCTTCTTTAATATAGGGATGATGTCTTCGCAAACCAGCCAGCATTTCACTTGCACGTCCGCCATTTTGATGAGCACTCAGTAAACTTGCGCATACCAGATTATCTGATCTAGTTGTTGTTTGTAACGGAGAAAGAAGACCAGCTGGACCGGAGCTAAAACTGAAACGAGTCCTTAAATCATGCACCACGAAAATCTTCTGAGTAATGAATTTAGATAACTACTTGCAATAAGCATTAGCATATGTGGAAAAGGAACTTCAAAGCGGATGATATATCGCTATAGTAGCTCAAATATTCGTATCTTAAGTCCAGATATCAATATATAAATGCACAGTCGACCCACTAATGTTTCATAACTGCACGATAACTCAAATACTTTACCTACTTACAGAGTACCTTACAATGTCACATTGGAATTAAATCTATAGAGCCAGCACATGACATAATACCCAGTAATTTCCATCAAAGCTAGTGTGACATATGTTTCTGCATATGATTCATTTTAATATGAAAAAAAATCGTACCTTCTTTATACAATTTCCTTAAAAACTATATTTTCGGGTAAAATTACCTTAACTTATCTAAGCCAGAGGAATGACTGCTGTGTTGCATGGAAGTGCTATGAAGCTGATCTTGTAATGGTTCAATTTTCATTGTACCCACATATGATGGTGTTGCTGACATCGGTGCCAAAGTTGCATAAGCATTAAAATCAGATTTTCCGAAGCTATAATGGCTACCTTGAATTTCTGTCAACGTTAGGAAATAAAACTCTGCGTGCCTCAAAATACAATGTTTTTTACCCACAAACATCACCTAGATGTGTTAAAAACTTCTCCCTCCTCCCACCTCCATATAAAGAAATGATAAATTTAAAATAACGAAGTACAATTACATAATAATTTCAATTGCATTAAAAAACAGGGAAAATCTTTTTGAAAAAAGAATATCAAAAAGCGATGTTTCGAACAACAGAAGGATAGGAAGGACAGGAGTGAAAGCCGAAAAAAAAAAAGTTTCCAATGAATTTTGTCAATATTAGAGCTTTGAAACTTACTTATCATTCGAGCCAAGACTCATAGGTGCCAGCGGTGCAAGCTGTGGACTTTCCTGAGGAGCAGAACTTTGGTTCTGTTGTGGACTTATGCTTTCCAGAAAGTTTTCTGGCAGTTCTTCAAATGGGCGATTAACCGAATTAAATGTAATATTGGGATCGATTTGAAGTTGGTATGTAGTCGGTGGTGCTGCCGATGCGCCTCGTTCCATTGTATGTCTTACTTTTTCATCCAAACTAAAATCTTATGAAAGTTGCTTTACTTTAATATTTATATTGATTTCTGGAATGAATAGCATCTCCGTGCTCTCACAATAAACTCTAAAAAGGAAAAAAAAAAAAGAACTGAAAAAACACCTATTTTCTATCGTAATTGCTGATTTTCCAAAAGGTGTATGTGAAAATTTACAAAGACTAACCTCATACTGCAAACGTAATGATATCTGCATTATAAGAGCATCTTGTATTTTTCTCCTCAGAGAAAAATGATATGTCTCGGTAGGAACTACATGAAGTGATAAACGGACCTGTTAGCATTATTATTATTATTTATTGATGAAAGCTGTTGAGAGCAAGAGGTTTCTGCAGGTGGTTCCATGCACACATGCACCAACTATAAATCTGTCAACAACCAAATGACAAGCGTAGTACACTGTCGTCACCTTTATAGTATCGATATTGTCCTGTTTCCAATATCATTCAAAAACCTGCAAGTGACATACCATTCATCTTGTAAAAATAAAGCTGAGCGTAAACGTTATTGGAAGTGATTCAGATATCTACACTATGATACAATGATTTTACTAAAACTCAAGGAACAGATCTAATACGTTGCTGGACGATATCCTAGATACACAATTTTCAGTGTTTCAATTAAAAGCAGAAAAAGAACTTGATTAATTGGTAGTTGCACTGAAATCAATAAGCAGTGATAGGCTTTTAGAAATATATGGTACGATCAGAATGATTCATGTTATGATCCCTCTGAAACGATGTTTTAATAATCATTTTGAATATACACTAACGTAACTCAAAAAAACTGACTTCTCGAAACCACATCAAAATGTACGAGAAGTCATAAAATTAAAAATATCCTATCTTACTGTTATAACAAGACTAACATTGATAATCGGAAGTTCCTACAGCAGATGCTGCACGATTGATTTGATGAGGAATTAATTCAGGAAATCTTAGCGAAAAGGAACTACCACTGTGGAAGTGGAGTGAATAATGCTACAACAAGCTACACTGCCCCAATTAGTAAGAGCTTTTGACTTTCAGTTAGAAAATAAAGGCATGGGACTACTACTACCACCCGTTACACCTGTTATAAAACGAAGAATATAGTGTCAATTTGCTTAACAACAAAAATAAGGTAACTAGGAAAGTATCACTGCAAAAGGAATAATGCTGCAGTGTGCACTGAATGAAAAATTAACGTCTCTCATTAAGATGAAGTGAAATCCAACGCCAGATGCAGCACTTTATCGCCGAATTAAAATGAGGGCGGTATGTACATCAGCACCTTATCAGCGCATTGTAACGATAACGGTAAGCATTCCAAAACTTCTAAGAGATAATAACGGTCGAGATTTACCATTAAAACAGATGATAACGGTCTGCATAACCTCGAGAAGGCGATATGTGATTATGGAAGCAAGTGGATCATACTAACTAACCACTCAAAACTTGTTTATCAACACGACTATGCAATGATATGTTACGTGTTACATACGACGTAAGAGGCACGTAACAGTTTCTAACGCAGGTACTACTGGCAGGATAAAACTGATGAGAATTAAAAGAAGCTAAACTGAAGGGAAAGACCAGATATGATCTCAATTGCGTAAACCACCCTCCACGCACGTTTCATAATAGTTAAGCATAACTTTTCTACGTGTCGGTGTGCTGCACAGCTTCGAATGGTACATGACGTGAGACATTAGCAGCAACTCCACGTCTCCATCCCTCTAACATCAGCTCAACAGTGTAGCTCAACACGTACGGAAAATGCTTCCATCTGCACTGAATGCACTCTGACCCCAACCTTGGCGATGCCACGCAGTGCAGATGCTTGCAACTGCACTTAGTGCACTCTGACTACCTCTCGCTCTCCTACATTCGCAGGCACTCTCTGCCTTTGCGAACTCTGCACTGCCTGTTCGCAAAGGAAGACACGCACAGCATCGTGCTGAATGCTTGCCAGAGCACACAAGCCACCGCACGAAGGATGAAATCGCTATAAGCATCAGCGGGGCACTACGGTAACGTGTCTTGTCTAGGCGATACGTGACTTGTGATACGCATCCCGCCAGGTTCACTTACGACGAGGCGTTGTTTACGTGAGTAGTGTTCAGAAAGCGGGCCGGTACTCACCTAACTTGTATAGTACGCAGCATCATGAGGGCACAACACTCGCAGTTATCCCACTTATCATTGCCAACTATAAAGTATGTGAGCTAAACTCTGATTGTCACGAAAACTAACCCGTAACACCAACAACAAGTACTGCACTATTGCTTTGGGAATAGTTCACGAAATATGAGGCCAACAGACCGACTTACCCCAAGTCCTCGAGAATATAACGCAAAAAGACCCACCTCGACTCGCACACATACATCGTCCTTCCAAAACATCGTCACTCTGACCGACAAACCTTTGCCGACTCATTGAATGGAAAATAAGATAGAAATTTTCACTCCGAGCTAGTCAGCGTGATACAGAAGTTTTCAACTCTGTAAACTCATTGGTGACACGGACTACAACAATGACGCAATATGCAATTTCCTATCTCGGTTTACATCCCTGTAACATTTGAGATTGTGTGTACACTTACCTGGCTGTGTCTTCTAGGCAAATGTACCTTCCTGGTAAGCTTACTTTCGTGTTATTACAATGATTCATATCGGGACTTTTTCAAAAAACTGGCACTTATCAGTTATTTTGAAGTGTGTGCAGTATCTATTAATGGGGATATTCCTGTGTAGAAAGTATTATTAAAAATGCGGCAGGAGACTAACATTTCTAAAAGGATTCCAATCCTAATGCTTTTCAGTATCACAGCAAACATTTTGTGTAATTTCTGAAAGTGATATTTCGACATTAGTATTTCAGTGCCGCCCTATTAATAATGTTACACAACCTTTTTTCCAGAAACATACTGGAAAAAGCTGAGTTTGAAAACTACTGCACTACTTAAAAACACTACAATGCAACCAACATACACATACCTTGTCGTCATATCTTTCATTAAATATGATTAACAAATTTTTTGATGTTAGTTTCGATCTGCCCAGGAAAAATTAAACTTGCACTGATTTAAACACAAACGCTGAAAGTGAGAACCAAGAATTGCTTATCCCTTGATTCCTGTCATTTGTTATCATGTCTGCAACAAGGACTAAAAAATTTTGATATGATGTAGGATATGGGGCCGAAGACAGAGAAAAATCAACGCTAGTACGACAAATCACTGCAGCAAGAAAATCATGGACCATATGAAAAATCATTTGCTACGGAGAAGGCTTATATAACAATTTTGTGATATTATCAGGCAAACATTCTTCACTACGAATTAATGCATGTTGCCAGCGTACATTGTGTAGAATGGAAGTGTTAATATATGATTTGAAGTTTTTTGATAACTTTCTGGAGTTCAGCCATTTGATGGGTTATTTGGAGTTAAAGTTTTAATCTTTACAGTATGTGAAAGTGCATAATTTATAGGTCAAAATTGCTTGTGAAGAAATGGCAGCAGCAGCATCTTACCGCAGTATCCAATTTAAGGGATATGAATTATCAACTAATCTAGCTGAACTTCCAACCGATTTACATTGGCGTCTTGCCAATTCGTTGAATTTTCAAACTCTTTGGATAAAAATAATTGATGATTCGACTAAGAGTGCATTCAGTTTAAGGTAAATATTTCCTCATGATCCTCTTTTTACCTTTGCAAAGCTGCGATTTGCATTTATGAAATATTTATAACAGGACTTTGTCCATATCCATTCCAAAAATCCATTACTTAAAAAAAAGAAACGTATATGAGCATCGTAAATGATCATAACAAAACAGATATCCTTCAATTTGTCAAATTTCTGGCAGTAGTTTATAAATTCTTTATTCCATTGCTGCACATCAGGGATCAGCATTTGGTTTTAAAAATTTTAACTGAAAATCTTTAGTCACTTACATTTGTTGTTCAAAAAAGGTAAGAACGGATGTTGGCACCTGATTCTAAGTAAGAAAATGAATATGGTTTAAAGGAAATACTTCAAATGAGCTTCCTTCCGATTCACTCCACTATTTGGAACACAGAATTTTATGTGGGATAGTTTGGAATATTTGAAAATATTTTCTACTAACTTTTTATAATTGTTCAGGTTTAAATATTTTTTAACGGAGTAACGTTCTCTCGATTAGATCATTAGTTATGCGAACATACTTTAACATGGGGTGGCCATTTCTATTCACACAATGGTTGAAGGAAATCGAGGTACCTCTCAAAATTAAACACAAAGTTATACTCATAACTGGGGATATGAAATGGAATTTTCGGATATAATAGTCGTTTGTGTTTCTTTCCTTACTTACTGAAATGATCATAGCCCATCAAAAAAAAAAAAAAAAAAAAAAATTAAAGTATTCTGTCAGTGGTAAAATTATGCTCATTACTGTAAGCGTTTGTTTTTGTCGTTATTATATCTTTGCTCCTAAAACATTCAGCATTGAGAAGGATGATTTATAAGATTATAAGAGAATTAAAAGGCATATAAAATATACTGCATACATTTCATCGACAAGAGTAGTAAGGTGAATATGTTAAACCCAGATTATACATCAGGTGTAGTAGGGTTATGTTTGATATACCATTCGGTCGACTGTATCAATTTATCTCACTAAACTGTATCCTTATGATAGCTGGAGTGATGAAGAAGCTTTTCTACGAATAAAAAAAAAATAAAAAAACGAATACGAATAAAAAAACTTATCAGGAATCGAGCATTAGTGTTCCAATTAGTCACTGTTTGCCGATAAATCTTCATTAATTACTGGAATAGTGCTAGTGATAAAGGATCGCGAAGATTGTTTTAGCTATTGTATAGACGTTTTTCAGTGTTTCCGAATATGATCGTATTTCTCAAGCAAAAAATCAAGGATCATCACTTTTATACTTGTGGGGAAATCGCGGACAGACTGTAAAACATTTGCTACAGAGACTTCAGTCATTTTCAAAAATGCATGGAGCATGTATGGATGGTCCTCAGTTAGCACTGAGACGCAAATTCGGTGGAGTTATTATTAGTTCTGGTAGAGCTAAAAAAGAGTGTATAATTTAGATTTTATTTTTATCAAAAAGTTGCTCTAATATGTAAATGAGGATTATGGTATCAGATTAAAGTTGGTTTCAAATACTTGCATTTTATCGGAAATTCTCCACCTGGTTCTGACTGAGTAACATACAAGATCGATATTGACATTTTCAGTACCGGTAAAGTGGTCAGCTGAAGAGCAGATCACGGTTAAAGTAGTAGGTATTGACGACTGTATGCTGCAACTTCTTTGTCACGCTCGTGGTTTTCCTTGGCCTCGTTTCCAGTGGATGGAAAACGATAAGGATATCGACTATTCGAAAGGAAAAGCGATTGTCATTTCTAGGTTTCTTGAAACATTGTATCTGACCGAAATATTGCGAAAATCTTTAACTTAAAAAATCTACAAGCTTTCGCAATAAGAGATGCAATTTTCATTAACAAAAATCAGAATAAGGAAAATATTTATAACGATTTGGGGAAGGATTCACAAGGAGAGTAAAGATTACTGTTGATCAGTTGGGCGAGATTCAGATGCAGCTGTCGAAGAGAAACAATGTACAGATGCAGAATATGGAATGAGATTGAGGAGGGCTTTGAATATTCCGCATTTTACCGGAAAGTGGGAAAACTTTTCCACTCTGAACTGATAACGAATGAAGTGGGATTGTCCTCATTTATACCTGCAGATATGAGAGGTGCACTCCATATACAATTATAGTAAGAGACCATTTAAAAGGAAAATGTTTTTTTATATCATTAGAATTTTGTAGCCCAAGTTCTGCTCTAATTACCATCTAAATCATATTTTTTTGCAGTTTAGCTTATAGTTTGACAGCGATTTATACCTGCATGTAGGGTTTGGCAAAATTTTTCCTTTGCAGTAAACTCTTGCGAACGATGTGCCAAATACAAGAATTTATCATTGGCTTTTTCAGCTGATCATTGCAGCACAAATTTTGAAAACAGTATAGGTCTTTATTTTCGAAACTGTTATTTTTTTTAAGTGATTTTTGATTCTTATTTTGCAGTTTTAGAATTTGGAACACTTCAACCAATCCCATTTTCTAAATATTTTTTTTTCTTAAGTAAATTTCGCAGTTTCAGTCGTTTGGAATATTTCTTGCATTTATCAATTGATCTTTTTAGGTGGATGGAACGCGGAGTTGATTGCTACGGATAAAGTTGCATTAATTATAAGTAACTGTAATTACGTCAATTTACCGAGCTTGGTCACACCTCACTGCGATGCCGAAATGCTTGCAGAATCTTTGCAAAATCTTAAGTACTTTGATCATTGTCTCTTATTATTTATTTGAAACTCATGGCTTTAAGGGTTTGATGATTGAAAATTCCAGATCTAATTTTTGTCAAAACAAAAAATTTGTGTAATTTGTTATTCCAATTTGGATGTTGGCATCTTAAGTCTTGATTCGAATCGTGCAATTATGTTTTATAGTTTCAAAACTGTTGCACTTGGTGATCTGAATCTTGCCGAAATGTATTTTTTCATTAAAGAATATCGCAGACTTCTTGGTGATGGAGTTTATGGTAAGATTTTTATGGTAGCTCTCTTCCTCCCATATCTCTTTAGAATATAGGTTTCTTTTTTTATAGATTGTAACTTATAATTTCTTTAGCTGTGTTTTACTTCGTTGGTCATGGTTTCGAAAGAAACGGGAAAAATTATTTACTAGCGGTAAATGCAACAGGCGCCGATAGCAAAATAGCTGGTTGTGTTTCTGTTGAGTGGATTCTATCAGTTTTTGAAGATTCACACCCAGCTTTAAATCTGATACTCCTCGATATTTGTCGGAAAAATATGAGGTATGCTCACCCTACTTATGACACCCAAAATTGATGTAGAGGGTTTGCATATGGCTGTTGATCATGGGATTTAAAGAAAGGTATATGTTGTGTATTTTTCGAGGTTTGTTCATGATAATAGCAAAGAGAAATAGGTTTCTTGTACACAGATAAAACTTTTATTTAATTAAATTTCAAGGTAAAGGCGCTATTTTTCAGATGTCTTAGTACCGTTGGATGTTTCGATGCTACAGATACCGAAGTAATACCAAAAATTGCACGCAACACTGTTTGTGGATATGCAACGTAATATTAGTACTTAGAAAAGCAAACCTTTTGGAAGGGTTTTTGAAAAAGAAAAAAAATATTTTCTTTTGTGCGAGGAGTTATATTAATTTTCAGTAGCAGTGGGGTTAGTGCTTTTGAAGTGCATGGAGAAAAAAATGGTGTCTTCATGAAGCATTTGTTGCAACATATAGCTGATGAAGTGACAGTTCTCGAAATGTTAACAAAGACATTTCAGGGTAATGTTTATTAAAGGGGAAAATTTTACAGCACTTCATTACTAAGTTTAGCAACTGATTGGGTTATATATCATTGTTATGATGATAAGCGAATTACTTTGGTTTTGAACAACATAAATGAAAGCGAACCACAGATCTTATTTTTTTTCTTTTTTTTTTCTTAATTTTCCCCGTGAACGATTGCTGTCATTGCTGATAAGATCAAGAATTTATTGTGTATTGTGATCAGTCTTCTTATATACTTTGCGTGAGTGGATCACCGATCCATACATGTTATTATTAGTATTAATGCCACTGTGAAACTCATAGTAAGTTATTCAATGGTCATCCTGACTTGGTCGTTGTTTCCAGAAGTTGCGAATGATCCTAAAGTCCGCGATGCGCAGATTCCAGAGCTTAAGTCGAACTTGGTGCTCCCTCGAGGGCTAAGAGACCCTCTCGTTTGTTATGGTCATACAGCATCCTTCAGTTGTCATACTCTCCACTGGCGTTATATGCATGGTATCGCTTCATGTCATACAATTCTGTTTTTTTTTTTTTCCAATGTTGAATGCAGTAATGTTTAGTTTTTACATCTCTTGCTTCACCGTACAGTGAGCTGCTTCCTCTTTTTGAAAAAAGTTGCGGAAGGAAAAAAGAAAGGGACCTTTAATTATTTCTACTTCTTATTGACAGAGCCGTTTTGGTGCTTGCAATACTTTTTCTTTTAATGCCAAATGTGAAAATTCAAAAATCACAGGCACCCTTGGTCAGAAAGTAATTGCTAAGAAATATATGCTCAAGAGAAGTTGTCTTCAAAACGTAACTGTTGAGAAATATTTTGTAACCAGATATTCTTTGTAGAGTTACCGAATCCGATAACCGTTCAATTTGAGGACCAGAAAATGATTGTTACTATTTGGTATGACTATGTTGGACATTTTACGAACAAAGTGTACATATTTAGTAGTGTCAATGATCTGTCTCGTGAAAGCAAGGATGAAACCTTATGTTTAAAACCACTGCCCACCAAATTTTCATATGTTGCACATTTACGTTTCCCTGAGGTTTGTTCCTAATAAGGTAATTAAGGCGAGCAGGATTAAAAAACATCAGTAATATGAAAATTTTGCATATTTCTTAATGTGTTCTGGAAGTTTGTGGTAAACGCGAGAAATGATGATTTTTGAAGAGATAAATTCTATAATTGAATTCCCACAGAATTCTTACGATGAATTTTGTTTATTTAAGTGATCTTTTTGTCTTATGCATTGTACGAAATTCTAGCATTTCGATGTATCTGCAGAAAGGATTGTAGAAGATGGTGATGAAGGCGTTTCAATATCTGTAATGCTATCAAATTTGCAGCGTCTGAAAGTTAGTGCATATATCCTGTAGATATTAATATTTCCAAAATATTCAAAAGAACTGATATTGCTCATATACGAGTAATAAAAGATGTATAAATGACTAACGTTTACCAAAAATAGATTTTTACCACGTAGACTAGAAAAGGTTGTTGGCGATATGTCATGAATATTAGTTGGTTGGAGGAAATAAAGAAAAAGAAAGTGTAATGTTCAAATTGGAAAAGTTACTCTTTAAGGTAAAAATTAAAATATACTGTCTTCTTGATTTTCCCCTAGGTTTGGTATTCATTGTTAGAACGTCCTCGGTATCGTAATATGTTCTTGGTGGGAAAACTTTTAAGCGATTTCAAAAAACGGTGGTTTGTTTTTAAAGATTATAAAGTACTTTTTGTAGATTCCATCTCTTGATATTTGCAGGGAGTTATATCATGCTCGATAGATCTTGCAAATCGTGAAGATGATAAAGTGATAGCATCAAAAAGTAATTTGCCACTGGGTGATGTGTTAGTTACAAGGATTTATAGGGCTGAATACAACAACGCTGACTTCGATTACGAAACCAATAAAAATCTAAGAGTAGTTGATGGGTAGTGTTTTGCCACAAAAGCTTTGTTTCAGTTATTTATTAAACAGGGATTAAAAGATCTGTAGTGTGTAGTGTTATCAAAGATGTTACTTTTTCTTCCTTAATATTTAAAAATAACTTGTCAAAACTGTTTATTGTTAACACGTCAAATTAACAAAATGGAGAAGGGTCATTTATTCATAGCTTGCTGCTGTTAATGAGTAAATTTATAGCCACTAAAAAAAATTCTTTTACTAGGTTTTCTAGAGTATGAGTTGTCAGTTTACTTTGTCTTGGGTAGAAGAACCTTTATTGTCCGAGATTAAATTCATTGGCTCTCTTTTACCGTACCCTCTTTATGGATGTGTCCTCATTTGTAAGACTGTCTTCTTTATTTGTTGTCTATCCACATATTTAAGAACTAACGAAATAATGAAACATATTAGTTGAAATTTGAGAGATTCATTGTTTTGATTCGAATGAGGAATTTCTGCATATTTCAAGGCACAGTTGAGTTTCAGTCCGTGCTTTTCTTTTCTGATGAAAGAAATCGCAGCGGTACTTCGGAAAGGCCAATCCTTTCACATTCAATTGATTAAAGGTTTTTTTTAAACCAAGACTACTTGTATATTGTAAAATCACAGATGAAGGAGAAATTATTTCTGTGTTGATCTGTAAAAGGGTAATCTGCTCCACTCTACTCAATGAAAATTGATGAAAGGAGAGTTTTTTGCTACAGATAATGTAGGAAAAGTTGGGGGAATGTGCAATCTTTTCATTTATCATCAGTAGAGTGGTGAATGCTATGCTTTTCGGGATTCAAAGTATTTGTAGGAGTAATAAAGGAAAGAATTATGAGTTATTCAGAAATTTTGATTTGTCGGCAAAGCTGAAAATCTGCAGAAATGGAGATTATAGAACAAAAACCACTGTTTGCAAAACTTCTGTTAATTCTATTGGCTTATCCATAAGGTAAAGGAGAAGTTAATGGCAAGACGAAATTAATTTTTCGTCAGGCACAGGTTACTGTAAGCAGCCTATATTCTATTGCTACAAGAATAAATTGGATGTTTTAATCTGCTAAGAATTTAAAAAAAGGAACGAAGAGGAACCGTTTGGAAGTCACATGAAGAGGTTGAATAAACTAAGGAAGAAATGGTATAAAAAGAAAGTTCAATAGCAAAAAGTAGTTTTTTGGATGTGGTCTACTTCAGCTAGTAGCTACAGCAGGATCTACCCCCTCAAATCAAGACACAAGCATTCAAGCACGAACTAACAGAATTCATTCAATCGGGCGACAACGATCAATTTTACTTTGGGAGCATTTTCCTCGCGTGCTTTAATTACTATTTTTAATCGCTTTCTTCAACGGTTTTACTTTCCCAGCATGAATGAATGTTGGATATTTCACACGGGACATTTTAAATCTACAAACTGACTCATTCCACAAATTGCACCCGTTTTCACTGCCAGGTAATGAATTCTGCACTCCTACTTAGTAATTTGGTTACTGTCAGTGCTGTCATTTAATTGGTATGTGGTAATCAGAGTCTCATTTAAATGATTCATTTACAGTTTCTCACTTTCAGAAATGCTATATCATATTTATTCGAGAAAGAATATTTAAAATTAAACTAAAATGTCTCTCAATGAGTGCGAAGCATAAACTTCACTTCAGTATTTGCAAGCTATAACATTCATTAATTTAATTAGCAGTTGTAATAGTCAAGGAGAACGTTGCTTATTTGTATAGCATAGAGTAATAGACAACTCCGCCGAAAATATTTTCTGCATTTTCGGTAATGATGAAAGCATTTTTCACGCGAAAATTGAATTTTGAGATAATCATTGTTTGACATGTAGTAGTCGGTCGCCACAACGGATATTCTTATATGATTCACTTATTTTAGATAATAATCTCAAGTACTATCACTTTCGGTTACCCCGTCATCCACCTGCTTTTGCAGAGAGCACATCTATATGGTTTATAGAAAGATCCTACGATTTACCTGTCCCCTTCACTCGTCGTTTCAAAATTTTAAGAATTTTGATATTTTACAATATAAAGTAGCAATATGCCATTAAAAGGACATGAAAAATTTTGTTACTACATCATTAAGAGAAACAAAATTCGCAGGTTGAGTAATTATGTTGAAAAGGTTATTTTATATAACTAAGATAAAGTAGTGAAAACCGAAAGGACACTGACTGCATAGGCTTGGGTAGGCTGAACCCGATCAACCTATTTATAACTGTTTTCAGTGAATTTATCCAGGATTACTTTATGACTGCTTTCATCATTAAGTAAGGTTCTGTTGTGAACTTAGAACCAAACAAAGGGAATATAAGTTGGTTATGTCATTTTTTGGAATTCTGAGAGCTTAATAAACATAAATATGAAGTAGAAGAATTGAATGGATTTCACAGTGGAGATTTTTTGACAATTTTGACAAAAAAAAAGATTTTTGACAATTATCAGAATAACTGCATAATCCTGGTAATTTCTATCATCGTCAGGTCATCAATTCGCAATTCGTTGATAGAAGCCGGGGTCAAAACAAGGTGCTTCAACGGCTTATTAAACTAAACCTTTCTTATCCCTGATGCTGTTTTTGTTTTCGATTAGGTATAATTAACAAAAGAGTCTCGATATTACTACGTCTTTTACCACTTTTGTTTGGTCCATTTAATAACTAGACCAAACAAATGTGAAAGTAATCTATCTATCCCACCAAACACATATTTCTTTTGATTTTTCTTTTTCTTTAACTCTTTCTTTTTCCTTTAATATGACTAAAGTAAATAATAGTTTTCCGTAAAGTACTTTTTGCCCGTTCATTCCATGCAAGTTAATTGATACCGAAAAATTGTTTAATTTGAATATTTTTAAAAGACGCGGTGTAATCCAAGATCATACATACTGTAGTAACTAACCTCTTGTAAGACATCAAATTAGACATTAAAAAACATCAAGTTAGACATTCAATTAGCCTTATTTTTTTTCACTGAGTTACCTTAAATTGAAATGAAGCAACACCAATAGCAATAATAAAAAAAACTTGATATATTGCTACGTATTTATTCGCTCAAGCTTGGCTGCTGCCCTGAACTACTTGCTGCTATTCAACTATATTTAAACTTCTAAATAAGCATTTTAAAGATAGTTAATAAGAACTTCGTTAAAAAGATGAAACGACTTAGAGACAATATGGCATAGTACAGAATGCGCTCTTTCGACCTTTTTAAAGGAATATCAAATTCCTTGAAAATTACAGTTCAAATAGAATTTGTTTATCTTTTACATGCTTTTCGCTTTGAATACAGCAAAGTAAACGAACTTTAAGAAAGCGAATTAAATTCAATAAATAAGTCATTAAAGTGCAGACATTTTATAATCATACTTCAAGCATGGAAAATTTTTTCTTTATAAAAGGACAGTTTTAATTCATTTGTCATTTGTAGCATTTTGAAGATCTCTCGGTCAATTGCTTTACTGCACGGACTTTGCTATACACAAAGTAGATGCCTCTCCACCGCGATTCACCAGGCGGTTTTAGAACTCCTGTTGAATTACCAGTTAGACATTAGTCTTTATAGTTCTCATTTTCACTAATTCCCTTTCAGTCTCGTACACCTCTAGCTAAAAATAATGCACTGACGATGTCTATCTCACAATTGATTTAGTAATAAGTTTGAGAATTTGAATTCTTATTTATTACTATACCTACTAAATTGAACCTGTTCACTATGTTTTAACATAAATAACAAATAACAGAGCGATAACAGTTCTTTGGGTAAACTACCAAATGATTTGGAAACGGCACGAACGATTATCGAAAGTTTGATAACACAATTAAAGGTATTGCGCAAAAGACCCTTCTGCACGACCGTTTTATATATTTAGAATTTCGTCACCATGCCAGTGAATTACCAAGAACAAAAATTCATCCCTGATCAGAAATTACTATTTTAAAAAATTTTCTGGAAGTATTCTGTATTGCTAAACAAGCCAATTCTAGATTCATGACGATGTAACTTCAAATTTGATTCTTCTGCAGAAGCGAATTCAGCATACTCATCAGAGGACACAAGATGCTATACAGATGGTATGATTCTGTCCATTTGTGTGGTACAAAAGTGAATTAAAAAACAGCTAAATTAGGATGACAGATACTGTCGCGGAGTGATTATGAGAAGTAATCACCCTACTCAGTATCATCAGTTTCGAAAATGCCTCGCCTTGTGATAGGTTGTTGAATTGAATATTCAAGCAATTTGCGTGATGGCAAAGTTCTAGAACCTAAGACGTATTCATTGGTTTTGAAGCTTGAAGATCGGCTGGACAATATTGAAGCAACGTGGACCAAAGAATTGGAGAACCAGCACAAACGTTGGCTCGATAAATATAATCGGTTAATTAGAGAGGTGGAAAATACTCGTCTTCTGTGAGTTCGTTTTGAGTTGATTTGACTGACCGTTGACTCAGTTGATGATTAAAAAGATATTTACTCCTCTTTATCATTACGAAATACGTTTGTCAAGTAGAGTAGAAACATTAGAAAATGAGGCAAGTGGATACAAATTACACATTCTTTACATAATTAACGATTTGAAAGATATTGAGAAATTTAAAGAAACAATTTGAGTATCACTGCATTCATATTTTATTTCAATATGCTTCGCCAGTGAAATCTATATTCAATGTTCAATATGTCTTACTAAAATTAACGTGATTAATGAGTAGCAGGATGGCGTATAATAGATTTAGGTAAAGCAATTAGGACCAAAAGATCATTTTGATGCTAAAAAGAAGTGAAATGCAGCATGGAAAGATGTATACAAAAAAAAGAAATTCTTGGCTGGCTGGATAACTCAAATTTCGGAATTTTTAGAAACAAAGCTCCAGAAGTAGATAAAAGCGATAAAGCGGAAATATCAAAGCATCAAATGGAAGGTCTCAATCGTCGTGTTGCGATGATAAATGAAGGAATCGGTGAGATGGAAAAAGTTGCAGGTGGCGCTAAAAACTTCACTGAAAAGCTTCAACTCGATAAACAAAAGATCAAAAATATCGATGCTCGCGTAACTAATTACTTAACTATCCAAAATAATGCCTCAACGAGATTTATCCTGTCTTCGGCCTATGATTTGGCCTGTATTTAATTAGTTCCTCATGTATGCACCGTGCTTCTCTAATGTCTAATGCATTGTTGGATAATATGTTTTTTATTGTCGAAACTCGCCTTTACTATCTTTTATCATTGCAGTTGAAAGCATTAACAAAGAAAGAACAAAAATTGAACGCTGAGCTTACTAAACAGATGAAAATTCATTTTCGCAAGCCTTTCACACAAATGACCGATACACCATCCGAGTCAAATTTTTACGGTGTTTGTGAAGTTATTGACGGCTATCAAAAAGTAACGCTAATGCTATCAGATGAAAATATCCACTCTTGTCCCAAAATAAATAAAACATTTTTGTTTTTCATTAAAAAAGTTTGTTAGGAGCCTTAATTATTTTTAACTTAAGTTGTAGACCATTGAGAATTTGGACAAGGCTTTGCAAACATTGGAGCGAATTAAGAAAGTACCAGCAATGAAAAGCATTGATAGTACAATTCTATGTACACCATCGGTAGATGAAGTTGATGAAATGGCTGTTGTCATGAGACGTTTCGTTGCTAAACTACGTGTGCAGGTTTAACTTTTTGCTCAAATTTTTCTTTTCTTTCTCCACTAAAGCTTGAAAGTTGTGTTGGTTTCTGTGGCTGCAATGAATCTTAGAAAAATGTTCGAAAAAAAGAAAAATGATTCCAGCTGACTTCAGTTCATTTCTCCAATAATCCAACATTGAGCCCAGTGCTTCACACTGACACCGACAAGGTACGTTTTCTTTTAAGAGCTTGCGATCAAATAAATGGTGGGAAGACTTGAAAACAGTAATTTTAAATGCAATTGTAACTGTTCCAGTATATCATTGATGAAAAAGTGCTACGTATGGACGGATTAAACTGAACAGAAATTAGTAAATGCTTATGAAGATATAAGATCAAGCTTGCTAACTGATGAAAAGCTATTTCAAAAAGACAATTTTTTTATGGTTCTTTATTGGGCAGATCAGTTTTTCCAACGTTAGTCGTTTTTGATTCACTGATAATTCAGAGTGTAACACTAATGAACAGTAGCAGTGGCTTGGACTCGAAGGAATTCATAGCTACAACCACTGAGTTCGGGTCATCAAACCGTACTGTCAGTTCTGATTTTGGTACAACTCCACTTCAAACTTCACAATCTGTGCAAACCGGTTCATTTTCCAAGCTATTTTTTCAGTGTGAAATTTCATACAGAAAAAAAGTGACTGAAGCTCTATCTAGTTCGACTAGTTTTTCTTTTGAGATTTACCTCTACTAAAATGAAGAAACGTAAAAAAAAAATTAAAAAATCTTTGCTGGAATTAAAAAACTAAAATCAAAACTGATTGTCTTTGAAATAATTATATTTGTTATTAGGATCGTTCTCCTCATCTACGAATTCGCAGTATATAGCTTTGAAATCCGCAATTTCGACTGAAAAGATAACTAAAGAAAAATCCGAGCAAGTCTCAAATGAAACAAAGCAATAAAAAGTCAAAACTTTTCAACTTTTACTCTATTCATCTTATTGATAAAAGACTACTGTCGTTTGCTTCATGTTGATACATTGTCACTTCTTGCTCAAATTATGGCCTGCAAAAAATATCGGCTTACGTTTTTTGAAAGGTTAGCCACCTGCCGTCCAGTATTAGTAATCCATCTTAATCAAACATTAAAAGTAACAAATAATTTTATTCAACCTATGTACTGGCGATCTAATAATAATAGTAATTAGTAACCGGCAATTTAATAATAATAGTAAACAAGAATAATGATAATTGTACAGCGAATAAGCAGTAATAATAGTAATAATATATATATAAAACGAAGTAGCAATGCTTTATATTACGTGATAAAATGGAGGAAAATATTAAATAACATTGCTTCATGCATCGAGTGATAAGCACTGAAGTAAAACAATTTTACTATTAATTAACTTAGCTTTCACATTGTTCAATTTGGTAACAAAGCCCCCTAATTTCATGAAAATGCGATAACAATAACGTTTGAAAGATGGAAGGGTCATCGTTATCCACCCGAGCAAATAATATGCGATATATATATATATATATATATAATGCATTTCGTGAATAGAAGTAGTAACAGTAATTTGGCAGTCAGATTAAAGAAGTGGACATTGAGCTGTGATTATTCAGATAGGCGAGCGCTCTAGATTAGAAAGATATTGAAGTTTGTACTGAATGAGGAAGTATTCAGCAGTGGTGACAGTTTTATTCTATCCAAAGTGATTTTACACCAAATGCATTTGTTTCTTTTAGCAGCTCAAAAGCAACTTCAGTTTAATTGTTGTTTGTTAAAGTATTGAAAACGGTCTATCGAAAAAGATGTGTTGATGAGACAGGAAGAAATTTGTTTGCTGCACAGTAGCTATGCGAAACACTGAACACATTTCAGTAATACAAGTTCATCACTCTCCACCGCTATTGGCATCTCTTTGGAGCAGTCGTCTTGGCTTTTTACTGTGGTCAACGAACACTGAAAATATCATTATTTGTTATAAAATTCATATTCACAAATTCCACTAGCGATTGTTACATCATCTTCAATGTAATATGTGACGGCAGAAGGTATCGCCTCTGTGCTAGGATGGGAGGTCTCCACCAACCATAACTCACAATACTTGAATGTTTCAAAATTCTTACCAGATTTGATTTATGGTCGTACTGGGAAGCAGTACAATTGTGTTTCCAGCATATTTCAGCGCATTGTCCAACGGAAAGTGCCGCTTCCACTACTTCTGCCTGACTTATCCTCGTCAACTCCGTCACTGCACTTATCGTGTAATTGCACTCTGTAATTGAATCCCTAGTACATGTGAAATTCATGTCAGTAAAAATCAACGTTTAAGAAGCAGTGATTATTGAATCGGTAGAAGAGATTTAAAGAAAAGTAATGCATACTGGTACACTTCAAGCAGCTGATAACGAAAGGTGATGTATCAGACTTATACTGAGCTAGGAATTTCTCCTCCGGTGAGCAAACACCTGAATTGCTTGTTAGCATGCATGTAGCACTCGTTGATTCATCATTCAGGCTTGGTACGTATGCTGCGAGAACACAGTTTACCTTCAAATACTTTGTGTTAATTAAAATGCAAAAGTGACAGTTAGTAAGGTAATGCAAGTCAACTTGTGCCATTAAAGTAAGGTGGCACTTACCGGCTTAAATTCCATCTTTAAATAAGATGATAATGATATATTCAACAATTAATAAACAGCTTAGTGAAATCTCACAGTTTTGTAGCATTTCATCGCACATGCAGCTGGTGATTCTACTGCAACTTTACTGCTTACATTTAATTCTGACAAATCATCTAATTTTAATATCTCGAATTCAATTCGACCAAAGCAATCAATTATTGTTCCTGCAAAAATTAAAGATAACTGGAGAAAGAACAAAATTTTCGGGAGAAAGTATAAATATTCTCCAAATTTTGAAAATGAATTAATTTTTTAGATTGAAATTTTTTCGAATTTCTTTTCATTAAATAAAATTGTAAAAATGTTTTTCTATAAAAACTTAAATCCTATTTTGTGTTTTAAGGTTCACGATATTTTTACGATTCAAGCTTAAAAAATAGGTTTAAACTCAAAAATAACCGAAGACATAAATTTCCCACCAGTGTTCGAGATGACTGATAATCCAAATCTCCTCAATTTTTAAATGATATCCACGATTATCTCTTGATAGAAGTGTTGATTATAAATTATTCTATCATAAAAAACTCGCTAGGAAACTTGACAATTTGCAGATCTGGATGAACTTTACAGTCAGTTTAGAGACGAAGCAATTAGTTATATAGCAAGAAATGATATCAAACTCAAATGTATATACCTTTGTAAGAGCTTGTTTTAACGATGTTTTGGAGAGAGTTTCTAGCAGAGTTTTCTTGGAGGTGAGTGATAAAAATTCCAGTAGTCATTGCTTCATTTTCACTCATTCTTAACAGCGTATCATCCGTGACAAGCGATTCTTCAAACATGTCGAAATTTCAATTCTTTAAAGAAACATTTCCATTTTGATATTTACTATTTGGCTAAATTTGCCTTCTACAGGTGATTGTAGGAAAGTCGCTCCTTAATTTACAATTTATGATTTTCAAAGGTCTATGGAATTCTTTGCTTGACAGATTATAAATTATTTAACTGGAAAATTGTTTAGCTCGAAATACCTTTTTCCCTGTGTCCAATCAATCCTTCGATTTTCGAATTCTGACTTAAAACACTGATCAAATCTGAAACTGCTTGCACAGGCGGTTCCGTTGTCGTACCTAGACATCAAACTAATCTTTGAATTGTCATTATTTTTTAGAATATTGCACTAAACTACTTTTGGAAATTGGCTCAAACGAGTAAAAGAAGCCAGCGAATAAGATAAAAATTTAAATCATATCCTATGAAGGACTACTTGGATTTCACATTTTTCATCTTAACTATTAATATCAGTAACAGCTAATCCTAACCTTTTGCTGACGTATCTCCGATAATCGGTGATTTCTCTGTCTTACCAGCTACAACTCTAAGCTCTTCCATTTCCTTAGCCTCTTCTGGAACTGATGAATCTGACACCTCTGACTTAGTATTAGCTGCCGAAATGTCTTTTTCCGAAACAGACTGAATCACCTTTTTGATGATGTCATCGACATTTTCTTGCACAAATGGTTGTGCGGTTATTGAATTTTCAACCGATCCCGAGAGCAAAGTTTTATCAAAATTGTTTTTTTCCGCAGGCTTTGTTTCTTCGGTAACTCCTTCATTAATCAAAACTGTGCTTGTTTCTTCTTTGTCAACTTTGGAAATTGGCTCAGTAGCTGTTAATATTACTCCATCTGGAGCTTCCGATCCAAAATTCAACTTTACTGACGCTTCGGTCGTGTGAGATGCTTTATCATCGCTAAATAAAGTCACTTTAGCATCTGATTCCATGAACGCTGTTTCAGATCCAGTGGATGAAGACGAAGTTTCAGGTTCTATAGCCGACCATTTTGGAATATCGGTCGATTTTATTCCACCTGACGTCCAAGTTATGGTTTCTGTTATACTACTTGAAATATTAGCAATAACACTGGCTGCAGCTCCAATGGTATCACCCGTCACTTCATTAAATTTTTGTTCTTCAAATGTAGCGATTTCTGGATATACAGTTACCTCACTATTAGACACTGATGCAGCGGTCATTTCTACTGGGAGCGTTGTTGGTTCATCTTCCTTCTGGAATTCAGCACTATCTTCTTTTTGATCTTCCCGACCATCAAATTCGATTTCTTTTGATGGAGAAATAGTGCTTGATTCTCTAGCAGTAGAAGAAGTAATACTAGAAATTTCTGTATTAATGTTTAAAAGTCCCAAATCATCAGTGGGAAGAACGTTTAGTGGCGTCTGTAAGGTCGTCGAAATCAAATCATCAGGTTGAACTGATTTCTCTTGTTCACCATCATCCTTTGTTTTTGAAAACTGCTCCATGATGCTAGCCTCGGTCGAAATTGCTCCTATCTGTAGATTCAAATCAAAATGTTCTGAAGATTCTTGTGATAGTTGCTGTAACGTCGAAGTTCCTAAGGTCCCCTGTTCTTCTATAGCTACAACAACAGGAGTAGTTTCAATTCCTTCTCCAAATGCTGTGGATTCTTCATTTCCAATTTTCGAAACATTCGCCGGAGATTGGATTGATTCAGTTGTTGATCCAAAAACTTGAAAGTCGAGTTCGGCTTCCTTTGTCGTACTTTCTTCTTCTGAAATACTCCCATTTCCAAGAACTATCGATGTTTCATATACTCCTACCAACGGTTCCAGCACCTCACCAGCTGATTTATCACTTGTTATGTCTAAATCAACTAGGAATTCTCTGTTTCATTTCAGTGTTGTATACTGAAGCAGAGTCATCAGAAGTTTTACTTTAACTTTTACACGTTTCGAAATTAAAGATCGTCATTTACTGCGAATTTTTCTCTTTTTTTTAATTTCTCAGTTACTTCTGAAGTAAAGTAATAGTGAGTTAATTTCTTATCAACAAATTTCATCAGCAATTCAGAAAAAATTACAAACTCAGAAATGAACCTGCTAAATCAGTTGTATCTTCAGTCAACAAGCCTAAAGTATTTTCGGTGAATTCTTTCTCTGAAAAAAGCAAAATTTTTGTTACGTGAAATGAAATTTTTGATTTTCATTACACTTCACAGAAATTTGTATGACTGGAAACGATGAAAAGAACAAACTGATAAGAAGAGTATATTGAACAAGCTTACTACAACTAATGCAGTGAATCCATAGTGTTTCTGTAGCCTCTATTGAATGATACTTTTCCCCTTTTTCGTCACATTGGTGAAGATCTCCGAATGTCAGTGAGCATTCCTGATTTACTGGACTAAACTTTGCACCTGTGCATCCATCCTGAAATTTAGTACTCCTCTTTTTTTGCATTTGTGCATCCATTTTTGAATTAATTATATAAATAAGTTTTCTGATTTCTTAATTTTCATGCCCTCCACAGCTCCTAGAGACTTTATTCAGTTTCAAAAGAAACAATTTTCTCAATTTAATCAGACAGTGAATATTTCTCATAAAATCACAAACCACATAACACTGTTTAGCGCATTCTTCCGCTGTGGCCGTTGTTCCTTTTGAGATAAATTCGACGGCAAGCATTTCAGGAAGGCTTGCGATGGGTTTAGCTTGAAATGAAATAGTGCAACCTGAAAGGAAGCCAAAAAATTGGTTGGTTGAGCAATGGCCAATCAGGAAAAGATTCTATAAGATGTTGAGCGGAAAAATACAGAAGTCAATCAGAATCATCGCTACTAGCAGCTATTTATGCTACTGAAAAAAAAAACCATTGATATCTATGGGCTACTTCATGATAAGAAGTGATAATAGTAAGTCAGTTAACTGTAACCCAAACACTTGCCATGCCCGAAAAGTGCTGTCTTGAAAGATTCACTATTCTTCTCCTTGTTCACCGATTCTTCATCCTTTTCAGCAATAACAGAAGTTGGAGCACCGTCGATGTTCAGCTTCTCTTCCGGAGTTTCAAGTTTCTTTCTCGTGGTTTCAGTAATTAGTTCTTCTTCTGGTGTTGTTGAAAGTTTTACTGTTTCTATCAAAGTTTTTGTTGCTGCTGTTAATGATGATGATGGTAAGGATGAAGATGTGGAAGCTTCAGTAATTTCATTTTCTGTTTTTGCTTTATCTTCTGTTGTGCTTAAATTCAATTCTCCTAAAGCTGTTCCTGATGACATTTCCAGTGTTTCTTCCGGTTTCGTTGATTGTACTCTCTCTTCTTCTGTCTCAGTAACCGTTGCAGATAATGTCGCTACTCTAATCGTTGTAGTTCCTCTCACCGTACTTGTAGTGGTAGTTTCCTTCGCTGCTAAAAATTAATATGCTTTTAGGAAATCTTTGTCTGAAAATAAGTCGTTTATTTCATCATAAGATTTTTTTATTCTTTTTATGAAAAGAATTAAAATATTTCATGCTATTCGGTTGCAAAGAAAGTTGAAAAAAGGAACCTTTAGATTTGAGTGAATGAATCATTATGTTGACACCTTCATCTCCTGGCTTGTGTAGTTCTGAAAGTTCCAAATCAAAAAATTGAGTAAATAGTGAAATCAGTGAACCATAAATTAAAATTACATTGATGGAATTCTAAAAACTAGTCCAAATGTTTAGAAATTTTAAGCATGAACATACTACATCCAGTACAGTGAATCCAAATAGTTTCATTTGCTTCGTAGAAGAAATGTTCTGGCCCTTTATTGCAAATCTGTTTACCGCCGTAGCCAAGGACACATTCCTTGCTCGATGGATCATATTTAGCACCAGTGCAACCGTCCTGAAATGATCCATCGGAAGAATCAGCTTTTTATTTTGTTGCCAAACAACAGTATTGTAAATAATTGAAAACTTAATTTGAATTTGAACTAGACCTGGTAGCATCGACCTGCACAAACTTCTGCTGTTCGAGCTATTGTTGAGGCTTGGAAACCAGTGGAAGACTGTGCAGGACGTTCACTGTGAGGATCTGCTTGGAAAGTAACTATGCATCCTGTAATTGCTGCTAACAATGATAAGAACATATATCTGATAGTGGTTGTTGAAAATGAAATAATGGTTTCATTAAAAAGTTAGAAAGCAACCCATCAGATGGTTTTTAAAATAGAGCAGGATGAAAGGAAAAAGGAACCTTGTAGATAGGTGTAAGAAGCTTCAACAGCATTCCCGGATGGTTTTTTACTCTTTTCCTTGGAGAGAGAAAGTGCTGGTTTGTCTGCAGTATCAGATGATGTCGGCAATGAATTCGAAGATGTTATTGTTTCATTTTGCTCTTCCGGATTTAATGATGCAGCTTCTGTGCTTCCAACATTAAATTCAGAAGACGCTACAGACTTCGTTACTTCCATCTCTTTGTCATCTACCGATTTGTGCCCTGTTTCCTTCTGTCCATCGATATCGACATCTCTTGTAGTGAACATTGTTTTGCTGCTACTGTGTTCATTAACTCTATCTTCATTTTTCTCAGTAAATATTACGAAAGGTGATGTTACGGTTTCTTCAACACCACTGTGTGTACCAAATGTCCCGCTCAGTTCACTTGAAGATGTCAATGTACTGTGATTGCCTTTCATTTCAGCTTCTACTCTTGATATAAGTCCGGCGTTGAAGTCAGCTTCTGTACTTGTAGCAGCCGAAGGGAATTTCTGACTTTCTTCAGAAGTGAATGGCTGTGTGGATTCAGATGCTTCTACTTCTGACTTTGTTGTTTGGGTTGATTCATTTTCTTGAACAGACTGTTCGCTGTGCTCAACATCAGAGCTTATAGATAATGGGGTTACAAATATGTTTGTTCCAAAATCATTTTCAGGAGTAGTTAAATCAGTTTCAAATATTTTGCTGCTGGTTGTTGATTCATACTCGGCAGCAGTTGAAAGTGCTACTATGGAGTCTTCACTTTCAGATGCAACTGTATTGCCTTCTTTGGTGGATTTCAAAGTTGGTTCAGTAGAACTATCCTTCACTTCATCAGATATTTTAGATGTGGTAGTTTCAATCAAGTTGCTACCTTCTCCTTGTTTATTTTCGTCTTTCCTTTCTTCTGCAGAAATAATTTCTATGTTCCTACTGGCAGCATCAGAAACAGTAGTTCCTGATAGGTCACTTTTGACTTCTTTCGTTCCAGCTGTCTCCAGTTCCGTAATAGATTCCAATGTACTTTTCAACGTTGTTAAAGTCGCGTCAGCTTGAGTGACGATTTGTCTTTCCGATGACTGCTTCTTTATAGTAACAAGTGATGAATCCGATTGTGGCGTTACTGCGCCATGTGCTGGTTTTGTTTGTGGCTTCTCAGGTACTGAAATATTTTCATGCTTTTTGCTGCCTTATGAAATAGAACTTGCAGAAATTTCTAAAAGAATAATTTGAATTGATTCTTAAATTTTATCGCAAGAGAAACTATGCAAAATCTTGGAACTTACAACATCTGAAGCACTGCAAGTAAATAGGCTCGGTAGTCTTGTAGTAGTAATCTCTCCTCAGTGTAGCATTGCATTTTTCAGCAATATCAAATCGTCTTTCACAGGTACCTTTTCTACCGGGAACAGCTGGTGGAGTGAAGACGGCTGCAGTACAGGCATCGCGGTAACACAGATATGCACAGTGGTCAGCCCTGAATTTTGTTTCGCTATTTTATTTCAAATTCTAAAAAATTCTTACGTTCTCAAATTCTATTCAGAGCCACATATCAAGTTGGATGTCACGTGAGTATCGCGGAATTATATATTAAAATACAAACATGTTTCAATTACAATGGAAACCTTTTGCTACTGTGCAATAAATTTTAACTAGAGAAGAATAGGAAGTTAATTTGATTAACTGTTAAACCCACCTGTCAGCCTCCATATGATCTTGAGATTGAAAATGAGCTACGTCGGCGTTCGGATTGACTTCAAACACAACGATGCATGCTGAAAACTAATGTTTGTTAAACATCTCATTAATTTATTTATATACATAGCTTTCTTAATTGTCGAGAATCGTCAATCATAACTCAAAAAATTAAAAAAAACGAACCCATTTCCATGAACTGAAGCTGAGATCGCGGTGGCTGAAACAGATTTTCCTTATCTTGTGAGGAACTGAATGTATCGAGGGCCGAAGCTATAATTGGTTGCTCGGAACTGCTAAACTGAGATAGAACTAAAGAACCAGAAGTCTTTTCAACTTTTTCATCTTCGTCTTTTCCAGTAAATTCCGCTGAATTTTCTGAAAGATGTCTTATTCTTAATCACTGATTTCAGTTCAAATCTCTTAATCACTGATACAAGTTCAAATAGATTTCGGATCAATTTCACAGCTCATTTTCAGACGTCTGCAACTTTTTGCAAAGGTGCTGGTAGTTTTATTATAATCAGATAGCAGTACTCATGAAATTTTTTATATAGAATAATTCTAATTCAACATTCTTTTATTTGTTTTTAATTACCCTCTGGTGTGTTTCATCTTTGGTATAGTAATTGTAAATTAGTGCTTTTTTCAGAGTATGAAACACTAGGAACTGAGAATTTTAAGATGCTATTTAGCAGCGGAGTAGAATTTTAAAGTGATATTTAAGATAACAATGTCCATCCTGTAAAAACTGGTGATAATGGATAGCACAAGTTTCATAATTTGTTATCATAAACTAGACAGTGACACATTCACTGAAAAGATTTTTTAGAGCTTTTTTGTAAATAAATGATTTTTGAGATTTATTGCATTGTTATGAATGTAATATACAGATTGAAAGGTTTCTTTGCAGGCTAAATCAGTTTGAATCTTTTGCAAAAGAGACATGAAAGCACTTGCAGTTAGAAGAGAAGTAACTGTTTTCAAAGGATTTTTTGTGGATTATTAATAAAATAATTGGCTCTATTATTCAAAAAGTAATATTGAAATCTTCAGCATTAAAAATTACAAAAATTAAACATAAATTGATATTTAACTCATAAAATTTTATGCACCCGCTTTTCTGCATAAGACTTCAAGACACCGTCACAGTGATTTGAAGAAAATTTTCCCAAAAATTTTAGAAGCTAATTATTTTTCGAAAAAA
>PQVD01000552.1:0-107830 GCA_003012265.1 Setaria equina | reverse complement strand
AGTAAAAAATGCGCAAGAAATAATTTGTCAATATGAATCTAAAAAAAAAAAAAACCAATTTTGAAAATTATCAAAAAATTAGAATGCTGTATAGCTTAATAGCACTTTCCAGTTTATTCACTGTTTCAAAATATTTTCTGCTGTATTCTGAATGATATATGCATGCTGCTGCTTGACGGATCCCAATTTTATCAGCAAATCTTCTTCATGCTATTTCAATAAGCGTAATTGAATTCATTCACAGCACTAGCATAAATGTTCTCTTAGACACTTTGCAATTTTTTAATTTTGGTTTAATAAAATTTTTACCTGCATCCAAACGATTTTCAGGAGACGTCATTGACATACGGCGGTCGCTTTTTGATGGTGAACCACATGTCACGCAAGTTATTCTGGTGCGATTAGATTCTTAATAGAAAAATTTTAAGAAAAACTAAGATTCGATGTGAAAAAAAAATTTGAAATTTGAGAGTGCTGATACACTGTGGAAAGCCAATGATTATATTCAATAAATTATGTATTACTTTATACACATATTTGCAGTTGTTCTGAGGTATACTTTTGAATATATTGAAAAATTTGAATGTTTGAACAAAAAAACTTGATTTGGATAATCCGAGAACAATTTAATGGAAGGCATAAATATACAAATTGTTCGCCAAAAACCAATGAATCCTTCCTTTTCACCTAAAATTGGAAATGTAAAAAAAAGTAAATAAACAAACAACCATTGTATTGTTTGATGTAGAAGGAAAATGGCTTCGTTTCACAACTGTCATCATTTGAACTACTAATACTTTCTTTAGTGAACTGGCATTTTTTTCCATCAGTTGAGTAGATAGCCGTCTGTAAAATTTGCATTTATTGTTTAATTGTTTGCTTTTTATTAATTTACAAGGAATTATTTATGCAAATTAGAGGAAACTTCATCACAATCAAATTCATTACGCTAGTTGAAAACACATAAAAACAAATTTAGTTCTACTAGTTCGAAAAATGTGAGCACTACTCCTTTTTACACGGCAGTAATTTAACAATTTCTTTTCATTGACTTTTTATAATTAATATTTTCAAGTTTTGAAAGCTTTTAAAGTCCTTATGTTGCAAAAACTTAGAATATGATAAAATTTAATTGCAAAATTCAAACTGATTTCTTAATCAAAGTTTTTCAAGAGGACCAATAGATAAATTCATTTTTGAATACAAAGCCTTCACAGAATGATGCTTGTCATTTTCTGTTAGAATCAGTGGTTTCATGAAATTACTAATTTTCTGTACTCAAAGGAGTAACAGACCTTACAACAACTATTGAAGCACATTTTAGCGCATTGCTGAACTGAATCTGCCGTGATTGTTTCTTCCAAGAAATCAAGACTCTCTGAATTATTAACTTCTTCGACGATAAACCACAGATCCTCGTGACATTGCATCGCTAAAAATATGCGGCATTTTTTACTTTGTATTATAAGTAAGGATTCTGAATGTGAAATATGCCATTCAATTTTTTCCCTCGAACTGACATGTGATATTAGGGTGGTGGCCTTTTCTGTTATATAATGCTAAAATTAACTGACTTTACGATCAGAAGATGCGACCCTCGATTTTTTTTTTCTCCAATATAGAATCAACCTTTTTTGGGATCATAATTGGGAAACTTGATCAGTTACTTATTTTAACAGCAAGATTTTTAACATAATTGGACCAGTCTTTAGAAACTAATCAAATTCTTGGTTTTAGTTACATCTTAGTTAAATAGCTCAGTTTAATAATGTTAAAATGCTTCAGACATTAGCAGAACTTTAATTGAATGAGATCATTTTTGCACGGTGTTAGCTTAGAATAACAATAGAAGATTAATTTATGGGTTTAATTATAGATACTTTTGTAAAAATCAATTAAACAAAGAGTGGTAACAAAAGTAGAACTGTATTATTATATTCTTATGATTGAAAATTTATTCTTACCTAGATGCTTGTATAACGATTATTCAGTCAGTTATATACTTTCAGACGAACGAAATCACTGCTAATTAAAATCTTACATGAAGGATCGCAAAGACTGCTTTCAGAAATGGAAGCGTTTGTGTTTTCCCTTGGCAACAGCAACGTCCGTGATGTATCATCATCTGACGACAATCCTGCAATACAACGCAGCTTCTTCATATCTGACCCGTGCTCTGCATCTTATTAACTCGACTTTTTACGTGTTTTGAAGTCTTTTTTTATTTGTTCCTTCTCTTTTTATTTCGAAACTAATAAGAATAAGAATCTGAAAGTAGAGACGTTTGGATTTTTATACTTCTATTTATAGTAATCTCAAAATTTAATTTCTTAAACAATAGAAACATGGTGCCATGAAGACATTGCTGATACACTTTACGATAATCAGTGAAAGACATTGTATAAATTATAAAATAAAATTATTTCTTCTTTTGCTTGTTATCTAAACGAAAATGTCAGCGAATGGGAAACTTTTTTACAAAAGTTCAATAATGGTAGTAATAAGTATTCCAACTACTTACTTGTACCAGACTCTTTCGTTGACTGACATGTTATGCAATCAATAGTGATAAGAGTACTGACGTCGTATTTGATTCCAGTAACCGGTACTAGAGTGATATCAAGACAAGTTTTTGGCACGAAACTTGTTAATTTACAACTTGTTGGGTCTGCTTCGCGGTACTTCAACGAAAAACACTGAGGATTATTGTAACATTTTTGGGTACATTCAAGGAGAGAATTTGCGTTTGTTTCGTTGATTTGGTACTCTATTCGATCTGACTCTGTTGCGTTCACGTATACCTTCAGGTCATCATCCGAACATTCTGGAATAAGTAATGTGAAAATTTAATTTACCAAAGCTGACATTTTTGGAATTCTTTAATTCTTCAAAACCACTGGTCTGTAAAAAATTTGTTTTACTACCTGATACTGTTATATGTGTCCTTTATTTACATTTCAACGAATTCATTCAGGAAGTAAAATTTCAGGCTTAAATATTAAAATATTTTCATAGCTCATATTTTATGACCGGTCACAGGCAAATTCAATAATATTTTACGGAAAAACGAACTTTGTAATGGACNNTATACATTGCATACTACATTGTAGTGCTTATCCATCTACATTTGTGAATCTCCTCCGCAATGAATTCGCAAGTGCATTTTAAGTTCCACAGTCAAAAGCTGCCACAAACTGATCGACAGCAGTGGACGATTAGGCATTTTAAAATGACAAACTAAACTTATCTATGTTTTTCCTAATGAATTCATTAACTGTATAATACTCTAATTTATGGGGACCAGTTGAGAAAGCTTATCTGCTTGGAAATAATTAAGGAAATAACTGATCAAATTTATTAACAAAAGTTTTATTTTTTTGAAATTCATTGTGAGGAAGAATGAACATGGAAGTTATTAGATATATCATCTCACTTCACAATCAATTTCGAGTCTTTCTTTTATAGCACTCTGCATCGCACCAACCACTAATAACATAAATTCAAAAAAGCGTATGCCGAAAAGTCACTTTACTTTTAATGCAAACTTGCCTATTTCGAAACTTCTCTCCATTGAATAGTACTAAAATCTTGAAATTTAAAAATGGAAGAGAAAATTTGAAAAAAAAAAAAAAACAGATAAGATCGTGATGTACCACCTTCCACTTTTTTAACAAGAAATTTCAAAATTAACTAATGTTTAAATAAAAAATATGTTAGTTCCACTGCAACAAAAAAGTGTTTCTTTTTTTTTTTTTTTAAATATTATCTGTCTTTACAATGATAGTTTTCTGCATTTTCGAATTTGCTGATCTTCAACATTAATCTCCATCCCTGTTTCTTATTCTGAGTTCTCATTAGAGGCTTCATTCATCTTTTCAGCAAATTATAACTCATCTACAAAATTCTATAAATAGAAACTTCCATCTAATGAATATGGATAACATTCATTCTTCTTTTTGAGAATGAATACTTTTGACTTTACAAAGTTTGTCTACTTTGCTGAAACTTTATCACCGAATGACCGTCAATATTCACAACGTATGGGCTAAATTTGTACCTTTAGAGACAGCAATTTTTCTTGTTAAATGATCAGATTATCAAGTCTGTTCAAAGATTATCGAAACATAGTTTCAGCATACTACCATATCTACTTTTACATGGAGAAAAGGAGCGCCTCAACTGCAAGATGGATAAGTAAATATTTTAAATAGAAGATTCAGTGTATTTTTTCTTGATATAAGTGAATCGGCAGTCCTGTCAAAAAAGTAAATATTTCTAAGCAGTTTTGAACTATTTAGGTTTTTGTAAGATGTTTGGAGTGATGATTTAAAATAGAGCTAAATGAAGTTGACAGAGCAATTCAATCTATGTGCCTTTTGACCTCTCTCAGAAGTCACTTATGCATACTGTTAAAAATCTTTTTAAAAAAACTGTATGCGCTGAGTATTTGAATAGATCCTAGCATTGTAGCTATTTTTATTTTGTGAAGTTTTATTCAGAACTGAAAAATAAAAATCCATTTTGGAAAGAATTTGTCGAATTGTTTTTTGATAGAAATCAATGTGAATGAAAAATATTACTCAATGTAGTAGTATTAGTCTTGCACTGAAGCACATCCACATGTACACAGAAAGAAGTTGTATTTCTTACAGAAGCAGATACTGAAAGAGGTCTAAGTGAGTAGCTTTGAAATCTTATGATATCAACTAAGCTTTAAAAATGGTAAGTGATAACTAAAAAGACCAGCTTGATATATGGGGGACATATTATTGTAGTGTAGAGGTAGCAGACAACTGGGAGATAGAGCTAAATTATAAGGGAGAACATTTGTAGTTTTGAGACACTCTGCAAGCATTCTTTAGCATCTGATTAAATTTCAAACTGTATTAAATAGCAGAAAACATTTAATGAGTTCGTGTAGCGATGAACCTGAGATGCACTGGATTGCAGATGATTTAAAAAAAACTGCAAAAAATGGATCGAAAAATGAAATAGATCAATTAATAAGAGCTCTAAGAGTTATCGGTGAGATTTTAGAATGATTTTACCAAAAGGAAAGTGAACCAATGTTATATAAATTAGATATTATCACACTAGCAATAACGAAACACATACCTAATCTTTGAAATCGACTTGGTGCAGCATTGTTGACAACAACGAAACATAATATTATACCATAAAAAAATACCGTTTTAATCGTCAGCATTTTCGCTTCCTTTCTTAACAGTCACTTTCAGGACCGTTATAAATATAAAGTTATAGCTAGGTATGTTTAGTTGGAGAATCAATTTTGTTTGAAAAGCTACGTTGTATCTTGCCAGTTCCAACTTTGCACCTTGATGAATTGTAGCCTTTGATTCTGAAAATTAGTTGATGATATGGAAATATAGTTATGCTGCAAAATATTCTACAGTTCACGTAAGTTAGGACGTTGAGACAACGTTGTACAACAAATGAAAAGGCATAATACTTGTTAGTGCCAACGACTAGTTAGAACGGTAAGTATATAAGAAAGTTAAATTGCAAAGTTGTTTTGTGGCAGGTATTTAAATTTTCAAGATGAAGACAACACCTGCTGAACTATTGTTGATTACTTTATATTAATGAATGGTCAGAAGCACTGTTGCTAATTATTTCCATTTTAAGCTTGGTTGTAATAAAAACAACCAGTAATTTAAACTGTATCAAAGTATTGTGACAAGAAATAATGATTATCGTAATAAAAGTCGGTTAATTAAAGAAAAATAATTGAAACATTTATTTTCGTTGATGGCAAAAAATATTGAAAAAGTAAGATCAATCTTTTTTCTTGTTTATCAGCAATTTTAAAAATTTAATATTTGGCGCCTTTGTAGAAACTTTTCGAAATTTTTAATTGTCTCTCCAAAAAACCTTTAAACCGCACCACTTTTTTTGAATGCTTCCAAAAAGATAAAAATTATTTGACAATCCTCTCGCGTAATTTTGTTAAATTTGTTGTGGCAGTTTTTATTATGAGTGTTCGGAAAAACCAATTCTATTTTCAGAAGAAATAGTTTATGCTACCACTATGACTACTTTACTATGAACAGTAGAAAGTTTTTTCGCTTAGTGCTATAAATGAAGTAGTTTTTTACCAGGTAAATTTAGCAACATTTATCAAACACCAATGCACGATACATTTATTATCATTTTTTTTAATTTGTATCAGGAATTGGTATTGCTAAATGAATAATCTTTAAGGTAATGATATTTAAAGAAGTCCCAGAAAAAGTATGAAAATAATCATTTATCAATGGTATATTTTTTTCTGAAATGCATTAATGGTAATAAATTTCTTGCTCTCCTCTTTTATTCTTTGTCAATACATATGGATGATAAAGATAAGCGAACACTTTTTTTTGGGGGCGATAAACTTTCATTTGTGAACTTGGTGAAAGATGCAAGCATAAATACTGCTTAATTATTTCAATTAAGAAAAACTGTCACTTAGACTTTCTGTAATTCGTTGGAATTTCAAAAGTAATTGTTCAATACTCTTTTTAAATATGAATATATTTTCACAGCATGTTTAGAAAGGCAATATCTAACAATTTAAAAACTTTTGATCGTTTAAAACTGATCAATAATAATTTCCTATTAATTAAAGATATCTTCTTCGAAATTTTGTTCCATGAAACTTCGTAATGAAAGAAAAATGTTAGACAAGGAATATGTTAGAATAATTTTTAAACTAAATGATGATGAAATGTAGCCATCTAAGTCAAACTTTCCATGGATAGTTGTGTAGGATGGTAAAATAATCTCAAAAATTAGAGACAGTACTAGGATAACTAAATGAGAGCAGTGCAGTTACTTTCATTATTAAATAAAGTTGCATGAATTAGATACTAGCTGTAAAGACTGTTTATGTGGCATGAGTACGTGAATCAGATTGACTAACAGACTTCCTTCCTTGAATTTTCTGCACTTTGACTCTAACCAAGCATTAGATTCTGACGAAATAGATAGTCATAAAGACAGTAGGAATGTGCAGTTTTCGGAGTACCTAAATATATACTGTCTTATGTTTGAGATTCTGGAAGAGAGAATACCAGAGCAAGGATGTGCTGCATCTATCAGCTCACTTTGTTATGTGACAAATTAGTCAGCGAGTGACGATTAAGGACAGTACCGTATACATAAGTTAGGTAGGAAGCACTAGAAATAAAGTCTATCAGATAAATAGACGATCTTAAGAACTGAAGGCACTTAACACTGTTTTCTTCAGTAATGTTCTTAAGGTTAAGATTAACAACTAGAGGAAGTTTTTATTAAGAAATTTGGAAAGCTAATAAATAAACTGAAAAACCATAAATTTAATTTAACTCGAGAAAATGATAAAGTGATGGTAAATGAAACTCAAGACTGTCTGCCAACTAAGGAATTAAGGTTTGAAAATGAATGTATTGCATGGATGACACTATTGTATAGTTGACAGAAAGAGACACTGAATTACTCGTGGCACATTACTGCAAGGAATAAAAGAAGTGGAGTCTGGAAGGAAGGAACTATAATTAGTGGTTTTTGATCTTCGGGATATAAATATATTCTCCATTCATAACCTTCACAATAATTTAATCATAATTTCGTTAATTATTTGCGTTTTGATAAGATGCAATGATCTTCAAGCTAAAAAATTAACTTTAATATAAATATAAATTACGGCAATCACTTATTGATTTCATCAATAAGCTTCTCTCTGAAATATGTTGAAGAATTCGCACAGATACACACGTAGTTACATGTGTGTAACTTTACCTGAAATCTTGAAATCGAACTGAAATTAGCACCTAAGATAATCATGAATTACATTGTTCAAAATAACAATATCAACGCATCAGGGAAAAAACGGTAGGAAGTTGGTGGATGTAAGTGTGATTGTTCAATACGCTACGCCAACTTTAATGTTATTGAAGATTTTAACTTGCTTTGTACTGCTGACTTCAAGGCATTTGCGTTTACATAAAGATATAATTAGAACAAAATTGTTATTAGAATTGTCAAGTAGCAAAAATTACTTAAGCAGGAAACAATGAGAAAATTTTTGGATTTTATTCGAAAGGAATCAAAAATTGAAAACGATATTTTTAAAATTAACTATTAAAGCGTATGCTTCGCAATAAGCAACAGAAGTTATCAAATTAATATAATGGGAATAATTTGCAACGGTGATTCCTTTATGATCGAAAACTTGTTTAATTAGTTGAATGGAAGTGACCAGTGCATCGTACATCCCTCTCCATAGAGGAAAATGCTGCTCTACAGGTGAACTACCCTAACAAAGGTAGCTTGTAATGCTGCACTGCCGAATCATTTGATGAAATATCAATGTTTCTCGCATTACTGCCAAATGAATTTTTTTGTACAAATTTCTTGCACGAAATACTATGACAGTTTACCTTTAAACATTCAAGAATAAATGGCGGCTCAATCTTCCGTTCTTGAAGGTGACCGGTTCCATCAACTACCCAACTATTACTGCATTCGTTCTCCTGTTCACTCTAAGCTACCTTGCAGTCGTCTTCTCTTCTTTATCTCCTCCCACAATTCTTCCAGGAACGTTAGAATTAGCAAAAATGTGCCACCTTTACTTTTGCATTTTGATCCGAGAAATTAGACAGCCATAATTTCATTTTCAGGAGAGCTACAACAAGTTTCACTTTTTACAGCTTTTTTTTTTTTAAAAGAAGCTACAATTCCGAGTTAGAACTAAGCTTCGAATATACAGAATCAGAAAGAGAATGAACTGGCGTCTATGATAAGTTTATAATGTTCTTCATTTCATACCAAGCTAACCTTTAGTCTAAAAATTTAAAGTATTTTCGAACTTTTCTTTAAATATAGTGCAGATGGTCTAAATCACCAAGTCCTTAAAATAGAGTTTTTGATTTATCCAGTAATTTTGATCTTTTAGCTTTCTCATGTTCATTTGCTCTTTAGAGAATGAAGCATTTTTTATAATTTTTAAATCAATCAATATGGAATCTCTATTGACGATACTGTTTGTTAGAAATACTTCATGAAAATGGAATATAAGAGTTTAGGAAAGGTCTAAAAAAGCACAAAAACTAAATTAAAATTATCATTTTTAAAAATATGGAGACAGAAGTTCTGTTCAGAAGTGACCTGGATATTTTTTAGAAGTAGTAATCAATCGACAACAATTCTAATAATGCGACAACTGTAATAATTTTGAAATGTTCATAGAGCTATTAACTGAGTTAAGAATAACCAGTCCTACAACATTTGCGCTAAACAATATACATCTGAAATGAATGAAGGCGTCATACAGATGCTAAAAAAGTAATTTAGATAATGAGCAAAATTAACTACTGGAATGCCGATAATAACAAATCATGGAGGTTTACGTTTGAAACAGTTAAGTTATTTACGAACAAAAACAAACATTATTCGCCAATTAAAATATCTTCTAGTTTGGTCAGAAGTGTGTGATATTAAATGAAAAAGAGTAATGAAAGGGGGAATTACTCATTCTGAAAAAGAAAAAACTACTGTAGTGAAAGTGGAAATAAACCGGATATTCATCCAAACGATAGATTCAAAGTATCAATCAAACATGACCTGCGTTTTGCCTTTGGTAAAAAATGCAAACATCAATCGTCCCTTTCATAGAAAATCTATATTTCAGATTTCGAATTGGAGAATAATTCGTCTCGTTTTCTCATTAGTCTAAAAAAAACCACGCACAAATATTATCGGATGATTTCCAAAAAAATTTCTAGTCAGTGTTTGTCTTTTCTGCCCATTTTCTGGATTTTTGTTACTGCCAATTTCCATCTTTTTGTGTTGTTTTTAAAATATTTTTTGCTGTACTGACTTCCTGATTTCTGAATTATGAATACCACCGTAGAGTTTTGTAAGTTCAAAATTGCAAACTTTTCCTCTTAAAAGACTATGGCCTTATTTATACATCATTATTTTTGCAAGGAGTCTTCTGAAAAAGAATAGGAAGGAAGTTATTAAGAACAATGGACGAATTGACGGATGGTGAGATTGCAAAAAAAGCAAAATGATGGAAGATTGTTATATTTATGGATTTATATTTTACCCATTTATTACCGGATGGTAAAAGATACAAATAAGGAGAAACTATCATTCGAGAGTATGAAAGATTGAATCATATAGAAGAGAATGAGATACCACCGATCACTGCACTAAAAAATACCATATTCATTGATGAAGGTGAAGAAAGCAAGAAGCTCATTTAGGAGAAGATGACGAAAGTGTGAATAGTTTTTTCCTACCTCTTTTAGTCAAACAACAAACAGGAAAGTAAAGGAACAAGTTATTCAGAGATTCCTTTAAAGATAGTAAACAAAAATGATTCAAAAAAAAGTTGCTTTCGTTTGATGAATTAGTATTCTGCTAAACGGATAGGATGACTGCTTGTTACATTTTTTCATTTTGAGCAAAAATTAGGTGACCAACAAATCTGATCCATTTTGCCTAACTTTTATGCTTCTTTTCGGTAGCAAAATTAATTAACTTTATTACTCTTCTTTCTCGTCAGCTTCTGCTTTCATTTCCATTTCCCCTCTCACTGTCTTCTCGAACCTATCAACTCGCAAATCTACAAATGAATTTTTCATCAAGCGTCACCCTTCATCCCCCTCCTATCCCCTTCTCCTTCCTTTTATTAATTACTTGATTGTCCTGTTCTACCCTTTGATGAATCAATGTGTACACTCCCCATAACAATATAACCATTATCATTCACTAGTAAACTACACTCAATCTTATAAATTGTTTCAATGTATTGAAGGTGAGATCAATGAAAGGTGAAAAAGCCAAATCCAGAGTATTTTTAAGGGGTATTAGATTGTTTTTCACTAAATTTTCCAACTTTATTACTTCACCTTATTAGAAGAATTTTCAGAAAAATGATTATGAATGAAATTTGCTCGATAATGATTAAACAAAAGATATTATTCTTTAACAAATTTGTGAAGAAAAAATTAGCACTGATTTTCCGTTTTGATTTCAAAATGATTACAATGCTTTTTGGAGAGTGTAAAGAACTGATATCAAGTTATTGGTGTACAAAATATAATATGTCAAAAAACGAAAATATTTAATCATCATGCACGTCCATTTAACTTTTTAAATAATAGCAGTCATTTTGAACATTTTTTTTAATGAAAATATTACGGCGTAAATAATATGCCTTCCAACATTACCTTGAAAATTTTAGACAGTCTTCAAGCTTTTAAGGGCGCTATAATTCTTATCTTCCCACATCTGATTTTTAGAAATTTGAGAAGTCTTCTGGCCCTATAAAAATGAGAATTAAATGTTTAAGTGACAAAGGAATTTAAAGGAAACAGTAAGCGTAGAAAACATTATGCAGTAATAAAATATACTTTAAAATTAAGACTAGTAAGTAGGTTTATTAAAGAGTAATGTGTCTATCTAAGATAAATGGATGTTTTGTGAGAAGAAAGTTTGTTAAATGAGAGTCTGAAGCGAATACCTTGCAATAGACGTGAATATCCGTTATCATCAGTTTGTCGCGATCTTTTAACAACATTGGAGTTGCTGAGGCATTTTGAGGGCGTCAACAATGTGACACAGTGAAATTACAAGCCGCGCCCTTGATTTGTAATTAAAAATAATATAATTTATGCAGGTGAGAGCTTTCAAGTTTCTGTCTCTCCTGCAGTCATCTTTTGGCCGTTCAGCTTCCTTTTTTTGAAGCAAATGCGTGGGCGCTACTGTCCATCAGGACAAATGGGCAGAGCGAAGAGGGTAACGGGGAATTCGGGAGTGCAGAATGATATGAAATCGCTGCTTCTCGTTCTTAAGATTAGGATGATACTTGTATCCAATATAGCCACCTTTTACTGGAATAATCAAGGCGAATAATTCCATTCCATAATTAATATAGACGGTTCACTTCTTTTACTTCTCTCTTTTCGTGATAAACCTTATTTCCATCAACATGATGGGATGGATATGTTACAAACAAACAGCAATAAATGACAATTTGCCTGAAGAGATCGCAATTTCTGAAAGTGTTGTCACCATTTATAAAATGATGACTCATATTTAGTTAAAAATGCAATTCATTTACTTCTATCGTTTCTTTGGAATGGAAGTAAGACATGAAAACACTGCACAACAGACTGTTTCAGGACACACCGATGGATTTTAATTTTGAATTTGAAAAACTTCCTGGATGAAGAGCATGATGCGCTCTTTTTCCGATTTTATTGATGGCTACGTATGTTCAAACTACATGATCAAGGTGCATGATATCAGAAAAAGTGGAATATTTTAGTGTTGGGGGAATTTAAAGTGAAAGGAAAAAGATGCCTTCGGCAGGAAAGAAATGAAATAGAATAATCAGCTACTCAGAAGCTTAATTCACAATAAAAAGGCGATATCGAAAAGACGAAATTGCGTATTCTATCATATACTTTCAATAGCACTCATGAATGAAACTGCATCTCACTGATGTCATTTGTGTCGAATTTGTTTTATTTCGACTACTTCATGTTACAGGCGGAAACAATTCTTATCGACCGATATGCCCCGAAAAAGGTGAAAAGGGATTCATCGCTTTATCTGACATTTGATATAATCCTTTGTGGCGTTCTTTTTCGCAGTTCTGTAGGTTCAGATCCCCAGTAAGTTCAAATAGATCTCTCAGTGAATTTTTATATAAATGAGTAAGTTTGTCATCTAAGACCCAGTGACCCTCCTTCAGTGGAAAGAAGTTTCAAGTTCCACATCGAAATTGTTCTCCCTGTTTAGTACTTTTCTAAGTGACTTGATTTAATTGGCCAATTAAGATGGCCCAATATTTGTTACTCTCATTTCTTAATTTAATCTAAAATTTTAACGGATTTGAAAAAGAAAGACATATGACATGCGACTGTTTTTCTAATTTTCAGCACTTCGTGCCCCATTTAACATGGCAAATCAGATTCTTGCAAAAACTAGAAAAGTCAAAAAAAATTCAATAATACTAGATGTCAGGTGTTATTTGATTAGTTGATAGAGGGAATAATTAATGGTAGTGTAGTTTCATTAATTGTTATGGGCTTTCATTTCATTCATCCTCTACTTTTCTTTTGTCATTTTGGTTCTAGTTTAATCGTTTTTAAATTTATACTGTTCAATAATATAAATTAGATTGACAATACCGTATCGATGCCCAATGTCAATATAATGATAAAAATCAAAGAAAGCAGAACAACGGTTCAATTTTTAAATTAAAAAAAATGAATGATTTATAAATCAGATATTACATTATTTTACACAAATAAAAGGTTTGTTGCTGAAAGCAAAAAGTACTCTTTTGCGAAATTTTCCTTCGAAGACATTGCTTTTTCTAGCGAATAAATGACAACCATACAGTCTAAATTTAAGAGTAAAACCTATTCTTGTCAATTATCATAATTTTCTACATGGAAAATGCCAAAATCAAGTTCTGAATAAGCAAATAAGCAGTACAAAGTTTCATAAAGTAATCCCAAACAAATTTACTTCAGAAAGCTGCTTAGGGAGACATTTCACCAGCGACTTCAAAATGCAGAGAACAAGTTCTTCTGCTTAATAGTAAGCTGTTCCATTTGGACTTACTTTAGCATTTTCAAAAACTAAATTTGCAATTTGACTTTTCGACTTGCTTACATCAAATTCATTATGTGAATTAAATTATACGTGAATAAAAAAAAAATAAATTTAGATTTGAAACATATCACCATAAAGTAAAATTTTCCTCAAAAGGCTTGATGGAGCATAAGAATGTACACAACTCTTTGAGTCTAACATGGACTGATTTGCAACCGATTACTTGCATGATCAAAATTCCATCAGCCTTTACCGATTCTTTCGTGCTAGCAACATTTGGAGTTGGAAAGAAACTAGTTTTTGAAATGTGATAGCGATGGAAGAAAAACTGTGAAGCTTCATGTGAAATAATGATTTTTTTTACTGCATTTGGATTTATAAAATAAATAATCATATGCAAATGATAAGTATATTTTGAGTTTTTTACAACGAATAAATAAAACAATATGGGAAAATTATTTATATTAGTCTAAACACAATAGCGTTTCATTTGCAACTGCAGTTATGAGAATTTTCCATTACTCAGCATGTGCTGTTTAATGACATCTGGTCACTCTGAAGATGACCAGTGGTCAGCAAGCATTGCAATTTTAAAACAAAAAAAAAAAAAAACCTCTCATGATCGCAATGCAGTGCTAATCTTTCATTTATTTATCATGTGAAAATGTGGAAATGATCTGTCAAATGCATATTTTGATGTATAAAATTTAATAAAAAACTCGGAAATTAATAAAAAAAAAAAAACACAGAAATTCCAGTGGAATGAGCTATTGTTTGGTCATGTAGTGGGGAAGAATTTCTTAAAGAATGTACGACGAAAAAAGGATGACTGGCGATCTGAAAAGGAACTTTTTTAACAGAAAGAATCATTATCATTTTTTTTTTAGATGACGTTACAATAAGTATTTAAAGTTTTTCTACCTGTCGTACAGAACAAAAAGCATTTCTTGCAAAATGCAAATGTTTTGACGTCCTTAATTAATCTTTTCACTTCACTGTGACAATTTTATTGAAAGTAAAAGTCACACTGAGTGTTAACTATTTTCTTGACAAATTCCAACCATTTTAGCTTTACTCTTTCGTTAATCGCACAGTTGCAAGCAAAAAAAGAATGAAGAGAATAATCATCGAAAATTTATTTTCTTTGACAGTAATAATAGGAAGGAAACAAATAAGTAACCTTTAAAGTTTTATTTTCATAGGTTGTTATAGCAAAAACGGATTTATATTTCTGATTAAAAGATTCTTTCTTAAATAACAGCAATAAACAATTCTTTTAATATGCCATATAATATTGAATTATCTCATTCCTGTGCTCGGAAAAATTCCGATAATAGTCTCCTTAAAATCTAAATTAACGAGCAAACAGTTGAATAGTCTTCATCAATCTATCGATGTTTTCGTGTAATTAACAGTTTTCAAACAGGGGCTATTTTTAATCGCAATAGTGATAGCCCGTACAATGTGAAAAACCAAATATTTAAAATCATTTAGTGTGACATCATGACACTCACGTTATTGTTCATGTGCTATAGTCTCATGTGGAACCGAAAACTTCATTTCTGAAAAGTTTACCAGTAATATATCCTTTGTAATACCATTAAAATGGGCGGTTTTTGTTGCAAACCATTAAGGGCATCATATGAAAACTATTTGAATGGACCTAAATCCAGTAAAATTAATGCTTAAAGTAGAATGTGTCAATGATAAAAAGCTTGAAAGGTTAGCAAGTGAAATGGAAAAATTGAAAAAAAATTACACTTATGATAATATAGTGTCTGTAAGCAGGTCACAATGCTTGTTTTATCAACAAGATATGCTAGTTATGATAGGATAGTTAGTGCTATAATTTCTGTTTATCAAAGAAGCATTAGTATAATACTGATTTTATCGATACGTCTCCTCAGATGTTTGCCTATTATTCTGATCCAGAGTAGAAAAGAAAACAATTTCAGTGAGAAACATAACGAACAACTAAACGGAATTAAAAATGAATGCAAATAATGAGACTTTGTGAATGTTGGCCATTTGGGAGCAAAAATGTAATGTATGCCTCTGTTCCTTATTTATTCTCTTCATTTTGTCGTTAAACTCTCCTTCTGCTATCAATTACCAGTTTCTCTCCACAAAATTGTCACGCATCATTCCATCAGTTGGTGACATTTACAATATCTGTTCGTTAAGCTATCTGTAAATTAACTCAACGAAAATGATAATTAAAAAAAGAAACGCATGAATCAATGCTTTCATAAATTTCTTTTCTCTAACACTCACTTCTAAAGTTTCTTTCAGTCACTCCTTCCTTATCGGCAAAAATTACTGCCAGAATCTTTGTATCAGAGTTTTACCGTACGTATTCTATGATAAATACACTACTCTAATCACTATGTGTTACTCTTTTAAAGTTGAATCTGATAATTTTTCAAGTGTCTTCTTCCAGAAAATCACTTTTTTTTAGAAAAGCCTTAAAAAACGAAAAACTCATCGTTCATTTAATTTATGGAAATGGACTTTTTCGTTCTAGGAATCCAAATTTCAAAATTTGCAAAATACATAGGACATGCAATCATTATATTTCGAGGAACTCAGTAAATTTGGGAGAGATCTCTAGTTTGTTGAAAACAATTTTTATTAAAAGCCAAACTTTGTGGCATATTTATCAGATCATAGAAATTAGCTCGTACGTTTCGGATAGCGACTAATGCAATCAGAAATTTGGGAATATTACAGGACATTAAAAAATTTGTTTAGAAGTAATATTTAAAAGAACATTTTAAATGCAAACTTAAAACCCTGAGGTATTTTCGGTCCCATATTCGATTGTGCTATTTATATTTCTTCAAATTTCACTCTTAAAATTGAATCTCTAACGATTATTTAAGAAAACTTCTTTTCACTTGCAAAAGTTTCAACAAGAAAAACAGGTAAATTTTTTGCACAGAATTTTTTCTTAAGTGATTTCGATTGTTAATATCCTATTGAATTACATTATTATGATAATTTGTCCCAACGAACTTGGAGATTTTTTTCGCCACATAAAATAATAAAATGTTTTTCTGCTGTAGGTGTCATTGAGTTCAGCAGTAATAAAATGAAGAAATTCCTTGCAATTTTTTTTTTAATTTAAATATTTTGAAGGTTAATGAATGCTCAGTTCGTACATGTTTGAAAAATTATACTGCTTCTCTTTTAGAAAAAGTAGTTAGTTTCAGGTTTCAGAAAATGATTCCTTTTTGGTGTCGTAAACGTTTCTGGGAAATCTTTAAATGGACAAGATTTAAAGGTTGCAAATCAGTAAATATATTCGAATTTTTCATTTAAGTTTCCAAATGAAATATTTATTTCGGCAAAATAGTTTAAGATTTTAAAGAAACAAAATTCTATAAAATATTATTTATTTTCTTTGGTTCCTAGTTTCTTTTCTAATGTTTTTCCTTTGTCCAGAAACCCATTCTTCGTAATCTTTCTTAAGAACTGCTTTGAAATAGTATGAAAACAGGAATTATCGTTGTTCAGATTGAAAAAATACTCTTACTACGTCTGCAAATGACTCACCCATTAACCAATAATATTTAATAAGATCAGATTTCAAACTCTTGAAGCAAAAGTTTTCAACTTTCAGAAGCAATTCAAGTTCATAGTTTATCACATCATTCTCTATGCTCAGATTCCGATCTAAAGTAACTACACATATATTCATTGAAAAACAAGTGTTCTCTAAGTGTCTTTCCATCATTATTTGGTTTGTTGCTAGCAGCCCCTGCTGTTATGATGCATAATCACAAATTCTCCTGATTTGGTATCAACCTGTTCTAATATTAAAGTTAAGCCCGTAAATATGTAATCGACGCTTGCTAGGAACACTTCGTCTCCTTGAAAATGCTGTTTCGCGTTTACGTCCCTTATGGATTCTGTTTAACGTACGTACGTCATGCTTTCTGCATAATTCCAGCTTTTGCATTAATATTTTTACTGCATAAGATGTTATTATTTGGAATCTTTTAACATTTTTCACACTTGGAATACTTATGTTTGGAATGTCTCATTCCCTTTATAATAAATGATATCTACATTTGCAATTACGATTTCATAGTTCTCTCATTATCGATGGATATCCATCACTCATCCATTTCCCCCAAATATATGCTCCAGTATGCAAAGTTGAACAGGACAAATGCTACTGGAAAAATCAACCTGAAAGAAAATGAGCTGAAATGCCTTTCCTCGTATCAGACATGCCCGATGAAAAAGTTGTTCCTCCTGAAGGCTCAGAAGACTAATAATTAAGAGGGAAATAATTAGGCATGTGTTAATCTGTTGAAGATATAAAAAGTGATGCACTCATTTGTGCCGTCAGCTGTTATCACTACAGATATGCTTGGAAAGCATCCATTTCTTTTACAGACGTAAAAAGCGCTTTTGGAATTTAGGCAACTTTGGACCCTTTGAATACATAAGGCCTGAAACCTGGCCATTATATCGATTCTCTCCGCTCGTTCACGTGAAGATAATAGGCCACACCAACGTACTAATTCAACGCGTTTTCTTTGTCCAATGTAAACTAGGTCAGATACGTCCTAAAAAAGTGTTATTCAAAAATTTTAATTTTTCAATGTTTTTAAAGCGCTGTGTCAATTTAGCATCAGTAATTGTCATTTTCAATAAGTTGAAGTCTCTAATTTCTAATTCGAAAGTTTTTTCAAGCTACGTCATTTGTAGCTACAAAGGCACATAAATGATGCTGTCCAAGATCTAGGTGTTAACAAAGTGGCGGAGAACAAACTTGAAATGTCCAGACAGGCTCGGGATTATGCATCGTTTGTGCTGAGTTAAAGTTGTTAAACTCTTGCTTCGTGTCTTCATGAAGTTCAAAACTTTGATTCCGTCTGCGCCGTAATAAGCTCTAAAGATGTAATAGGCATACTTAAATGACGATGACCAATTTACATTAATAATTGCCAGTACAAAGGAGGGATTAAAATAAGAAATATTACTATTTGAGCGAAACATTTCTTACTGTAACCCTCTTTTCGGGATTGTTTAATAATAGAGATGCGGGAGAGGTGACACATTCCACGGGGTTGAATAGAAGACCATTTTCGATAACGCTAGTGAGACGTGTTTGATTCAGTGTCACTGTTCGTATTTCCCTGAAAGATGATAAATTAAATTAAGTGCGTAATGTTCATAATCATCCAGAGGCAACTCGTTTTCTGATAAATGATCGCAAAAATAATACTCATCGATGACAGTTAGTTAGTATATAAAAAAAAAAGAAAATGTTGAAAAATGGAAGTGGAAAAAACTGACTAACTTTTGTGGGACATCTAAATATTAAATTTAACTTCATTATCCTTATTTTCATCTTGCTTTTTGTGATTAATAGGCCATTTAATTTTCAGTAATAAAATCAGAGGAAAGAATTTTCTGTATACTGGAACGTTAGAAAAAAAAAACGGAAAGATAAATAACATTTATTTTTTTACACATAGTTTTTTGAACAAGTAATCTATAGATTTCTAAAATATTCTCTTCCTATATCTTATTTAAATTTAATAAAAAAATTTTTTTGTTCAAAAAATCTTTTGCGTATTCTGAAAAGCTATTTTTGTTACCTCATTGTGCATAGGATAGCACAATAGTTGTTGTTCCTACGATTTCGAAGGATGAACTAGGAAATGATAATTTTGAAAAATTTCAATCACATAAATTTGATACCTATGCTCATCGAAAATGCCGACATAGTTCACGACTGCATATTCGATCAATGATGCAAATATGAATACTGAAATTTCATTAAAACTTGAATTAGTCTTTATTTCGAGTATTTTGTTAGTTAAAATATAAAATAAGTGAAAAGAGTCTCGAGAGGCCAAAAATTATAGTACAAACCGACACAGGCTCCGATCCATATGTCTATAGCCTTTGTGTAACTCACAGGAGGTAGATTTGAGTTAATTGCTGAAAAAAAGAATGACTGATTTCTTTCGACAACCGAATTTTTACCACAACAAAATTATATTTTTTCAGGATTTAAAACCTGCTAGTTCAGATTCCTGCAGGTTGCTGAAATCTCAAGTTTTGCTTCATTTTGCTATGTCAAAGTGGTAGAAAGACCTTTTTCGAACAATTTTACACATTTTTTTTTATAACAAAATTCCGCTTTTCAATCAGCATTAATTAAAAATTTCATTTTCATTAGAATTAAATTAATTTTGAACAGAGTCCAGCAATTTTCCTAGAATATTTTACCAAATTAACCAGAAATTGTTGTTTCAATAATGAAATGCAATCTTGAGTTAGTAATTTTACTACGCTTTTTGCTCCAAATAAGAAAGTTACAAATTTAGGGAAGAAGTTGTTTTAGTTTACGATCTCATCTAAAAACTGAACTCATTAGTATAACATAATTAAGTCTTCACTTAGAGTGAGTGCTTTGTCTTGTTGCCATCGTTGGCAAAGTGAAGATATCTAGTGCTTTAATTAAGTAGTACTTGAAAAAGCTTTATGGTTCACAAGCGCAGTCAAAAATAGGCATGGAAAGAAGACTTTTCAAGTAAATAATTCAGTGTTTTTGAGCACTAAAAACTTCTCTTCAAAATAGAAGAAAATGAACATTCAGAAAAAAAAAAATTATCTAAAGTTCGCTAAGGAAAAAGTCCGCATTATATGATTCATTCTCGAATCATAAAATGAAACAAACAGGTAGGGAATTATTTAGGACAGTATGAATTAGTTTATTGTTTTATGGCATCCTCTGTAAGACGAAATATTTAATTAACAGATTGAATGAACAGAGAACGAAAAGATTCAGGACAGATGACTCCATTTCCATCTTGGAAGAAAGGATAAAGCATTATTAACGATCTTTTCTACATCTTTTAGCAGACAGTCACTAATTAATTCTGTATTTTTACTGCTTTATGTCATACTTAAATTCCATTCTCTGTTGTAGAAATTATAGAGGTCGTTGTTCCTGTGATTTTAAATTAAATGTATGATTTGTTGGTGTTAATCATCAAAATTATAAATAAAGTATTGATAAAGGAAAGGTTTATAGCAAGAAATGTTGAAAGGCTTGTTGATAAGCGAGAACATGACTGATACAATTTTTGGATGAAAATTATCAAACCGTGTGACTGAGTGATCATAGTGAGCAGGGTGACAATTGCAAGAGGCACACGTGCGGCGGTGCTTTTCCAGTCAATCCAGTACGATACCCAGGATACTCCGACTAGCATTGTCGATGGGATGTAAAGTTGCAAGAGAAAGAATGAGAAAACACGGCTTAGCCTAAGCTCCACCCGAAGACAGCTATACGTTCCTGAAATTGTACATCAAGTAAGTCTGCTCTCTAGCTTTACTTCGATTATATTTGCTACAAATCCTCGATGACTCGTAATTTGCAGTTCTAAATAGATAAATGGCAGTATTCAAAAGTGTGATCCAATATGTGAAGAGCAGTAATAGATCCTTGCATTGATTAAGTATTTTATTGATAGTATTCAGGGGCAAAGGTCAAAATACATTAATTCTGGTGAGTTAATACAAGTACTTTGAGTGATTTCTACAGAATTTAGGACGAAATGAGCACTAATTACCAGTATTCGTAGTGCTATCACAGGATTTATTTTCAAAGGCACTGATTCGAAAATTTGGCAGGGCATTGTTGGCATCTTTGTCAATCGTTATTGCAATGCGGTCCCATTTGTAGATTATATCACTTGTTGTATAAGCATCTACAAATACTGCTCAATTAACTCCTTATTAGGAAAGTCATAGTAGAATAGCAATTTAATATAAGAAACTTTGTGCTAAAACTTACAACTAGCGAAATCGATAAGGCACTCTTGAACATCCATCGGATACCGAATCAAGTTCATTTGACATGCCAGTATTAAAGTTAATCTGCAATTTATTAATTTATTTTAGTGGGACCTCTCAGTAAATGAAAAAAGTTTTATTACGAAAACCTAGTGCTGTTGTGAGCCACTGTGTTTGGATCTTTTAAGAATAATATGATAACCTTCGATTGTAGATAACTTTGCCGTCAGAGCGTAATTTGATAAATTTATTCTCCTGAAAGAAGATATTAGTTTGTAAATTTTTAAATCAATAAAAAGATAATATCATCATCATATTCAAAAATGAAAACCAGATAATAAAAGTCAATTAATCTTCTCGAAGCATTTTTTTTTTCTTTTTTTTTTGGACATAAAATGAAAATGCGGAAAAAATAGTTGAGAATTTGGTCAGTAGGTTAATATAATTAATTAATCAACCTGATCTAACATGTGGTACCATCCATTGCGCTCGTTTTGAAAAAAAGTGTCTGGAATCCAGAGTACTTGATCTCGAGCAACATGGATAAAATCAAAACTACGGAAATCACTATGGTCGGTGTACCGAAGTCGATCATCAAACCATTCCTGCTGAAAACGAAATTGTGCAACAAACTCCTGCAAAAAAGATGGGTGATTTCTGCATTTTAGAAAGGAGATTTCAGGTCACCAAAACACTTTCAATATTATCAAAGGGTTTAAGGAACTTTCAAAATACCTTGAAATAAGTCTTAAAACGCTTATAAGAATTTAAACCCAAAGACAGTTGGATAAGGATGTTTAGAGTAAAGCATCACCATATTTCGTTCGCTTATTGCTCCAATAGATCGAATTTCCAAGCTCGTCCACACAATTACTGGTCCTTCTTAAATATTTTTTCTTTTAGTTTGAAAATTTTCAACAGCAATAAATATGAGATTCTTAATAGTACAGAAAAAATGTTCAATGAGTTTACTTTGATCATTAGAAGGCATTCTTCCAGAAGGTCTCACTGAAGGGTCATAATTATCGAGCAATTCGCAAACTGTCATCTGTTCCCTCCATGAGCGGTAATTTGTGGTAAGTCTATTGAAAGCCATCCGTTTGCTAAAGAGTAAATACTTTTATTGAACGAATCTGACTTAAGTTGAAATCGGCAAGAAAATCTACTGAGTAATGATGCCACAGCTAATATGTAAACTGCTAAATAACTGTTCTGTTAATTTAGCAGACAAGCTTGTCCCAAGCATTTTAACAGACTAAGTCATTTTAAAATACTTACCAAGGTCTTCGTTTTTGCTTTCGAGCCCAGGACATATCAGTTACTGTTAATGACACAATCAGCAGAAACAGTACTGCCGCCGTAGGACGAATTATTTTATGAGGCGTTACTGTTGCCTTCCAAAAGATTAACATTTTAAAGGCAACGTTCTACTTGCTGCACTCTTCATCACCAAAGCGCTTAAGTTTAATTGATGAACATATATGTAACAAAGTTCTTTTTCTGTTGACAGGGAATAAGTGACACTGTTCGAATGGCTTGGAAGCCTGAAATTTCCATGGTAAGTGAGATTGTTTGCGAACATCGAAATATCTCTTATTCAAATTCACCTTTAATTCAATAGTTTTTCAACCATCTCGTCGCAAAGCTAATAAAGATTCTAACAAGCAATTAGCATAAAAAATAATGACGGCTGATGTTTCAGTAGCAAACTAGTACAAACTAGATCATCGAGCACGCTTACAAAGTACTATTTTTATGTCATTTGCATATCTGTTTACCTTTAGAAATTGAGTCTCAAAGAAGTTGTTCATCATATAAGATCAGTATATTATAAATCATTCTTAGATAGTTTCTTTATAAGAAATAAGCTACAGTCTTAATTTTTAGCTTAATATAAAACAGCAATATAATAACAGCTTAGTTCAATAGAAACAAAAAGAGCAGGACTATTTATTTTCTTTTTAGCCTAATGACTACAAAGTTAGCAAGTTTAGATCAATAAATCTAAAGAATATGAAAAAACAAAAATGATCAATCTTCATTTCTGACAGTTGTGAAGATTTTGATGGAAAGCTGATCAGAAAATTTTTTTTAACTCGCTCGTTCTTTTTGTTGAATTCGATTGTAATGATTTAATTAGTTGCAAAATTTTTTTATTAATATATTTAAATAACTCATATAAATCATTCTTACATAGCCCAGTACAAGAAAGAAGTCCTTCAGTTTAGCAATCACTTTAGTTCAGAAATGTTTTTTTTCAAACTTTTGAATAAATAAACTATAACGCAGCTGTTGGCCACTTATTGGCTTCCTTAAAAATGTCAGTTTAAGAATGAGAATAACTAAAGGATAAATAAGTATTTGATAGATTTGACAATAAATTTATGAAAAAAAAGGTAAAATTCTTTTTCTGTTCAATGCACAAATAAAATTGTTTCTCATTTGTATCCTAATGAAAAGGTTTTACTCATAAGTGCATTTTGTTGTAAATTTGGGGTTATCCTCAATAATCTACTAACTTGTTTGTTATTTCCACTACCAGTAATTCCTTCCTTCTTTTACAGTTGAGAGAAGCTTCTCAGCAAAATTTCGAAGTGTAAGCAAAAATTGATCGACTCCAAGAAACTTTTATTTCCTGCGATTTTCTGCAATTTTTAGAAATAAGTCTATTCCACTTTGAAAATTTTAAACAGCCAAACAAAGCTGTGGTTATTTTCTTGTGTTGCCTGTTTCTTTTTTGAAAACTCCATTGATTTTTTAGTAGATTTGGTAAAATGTTTTTAGTCAGTTCTGGATATAGAAGTTTTAAAGCACGTGAAAACTCTTCTATAATTCTAAATGTTTGGATTCTTTGAAGTAAAAGGAATTCTGTCTGAATATTATTTCGAAAATAACATTTCAAAAAGAGAAAAAATTTTTTTAAAAAAGAAGGGAAATTTCGTTTAATAATGGACTCCGCAATTATTAAAAAATATTTTTGCAAATAAAAAATAATTTTGAAAGAGAAACAAAGGGAATTTTAGGATTCAAACAAAAAATCGAATTGTAAATAATAAAAAAAAACGAATTTTTAAATACTTCAGGACATTCTGTCTTTTTCTCATTTTTCTGAAGGGAAAAAAAGAGAGAAGGTAAAATGTTCTCAAAGAATTCTATTTTGTTTCTCTTCAGATACCGAAAAAAATTTACTTAAACCCTCTACGCATTCAGCAATTGTTAAATTCCTTTTATTTGTGCTTATTACTCGTCAAATTTTTGCAATTTTTTTCCATTTTTGGAAATTAGATTTACGGAATATTTTGTTTCTATTAACTTTCGTTAATTAAATTCCTATTTTCTGCTGGTAGCTTTCTATCCAATACTTTTCTGCACTGTAAAAATATGAAGACGTCAAGATGATTGTCTCATTGATTGATTGGTTGATTAAGTGATTGATGCTAACATGGAAATATTGTTGATGCAGTATGCACCATAATTTATTTGTTTTTCTAGTAAATTACTACTATTATGTCAATAAGCAGAAGAATTTGATGGAAATTAGCTTCAACAGAATAAGAAATCAAATTTTCGGAAGCTTTTTTTTATACAGTAATTACTCATTAAATTTACACCTTGTTTACACCATTGCTCAAAATCTTTTCCATGCGTGGAAAAAATAGCGCATACTTCTCCACTGATCAGCCTGATCAATGACTCAAAGAATCATGCAAGAAAAAGTTGTGAAAGTGACCAATTACTAGAATTTTTTACACATTTCAAGAAACACGTATATTTCAAAACATAGCTTTCGAATGCCGTTACAAACTTATTTATTATAAAAACTTTAGGATATTTAAGATTAGGTATTTAAGCTGTGTAAGAATCGATGAGGACTGAAGATTGAAATTCAGGGAGCTCAATATTTTTCAAAACGCAAAAATCTCTATGACTGAAACAATAGAAAAAAAATACTAACTGAAACTATCAGCGAATAGTTAAAGAAACAATAAAATAAATTTTTTCCATCCAATTTCCTATTTTCGTTGCCCAGAAAAGTAAGTAATACTTGAAACAACGAACAGTTATGGAAGTGGCATAAGTTACTCTGAAATGTAAGTTGGAAAGGTCATTGTTATGAGAAAAAAAAGGGAGCGTTCATGAAATTGAATTGATTTTAGTCTAATATCATTGAATACTTCACGTTTAAGATAGTTTCATTGAGAGTACCACGACTTTGTGTTAATCTTTTGTGTAAATATTCTGCAATAACAGTTTAAAAAAAAAAAAAAAAAAGTTCATTTTTTAAAAAAGTGTTCAATTTCAACAAAAATTTGTAAAGTTTGGTTTGAGATTTTTAGGAAAAATGTATCAAACACGATGTAACAAACAAAATGAAATTTAGAAAGCTTTGAAGTAGAAAGATGGTAAGTCTATTGCATTGCATTCCAGATTAAAAGCAGGCATCCAAAAGAAGATGGTGAGAGCAGTAGTGATAAATGGATGGTCAGTTCAATCGGAAAGAAAATTATCTCTATTGAATAGAACAAAATCAGGAAGAGGAGCATCAGAGAGAGTTTCTCTCATTTGTACTGAATAGGCCTGCTCTCTGATAGATATAGGTAGCACGGGATAGAATTAACTTCAGCGAAAAAGTCGTTTCTTTCACACCCTGAAATGTCCTCAAATAAAGTTAACATTCTGTTTCCTGCTCCACTTGACCGTTTTTAAGCGACTCCCTCTAATAGGCTGTTCTTAGCCTAAGGGTTTAGGGCTTTCTTGATGGGCCTTGTCGCAGGGAGACTATGCTTTTGCACAAAACCGAGCTATTCAGCTGATCAGACTTACAAACCCATGGGACAATAGGGTCGAGAAAGCTATGACGCTAATCTATCCTCCTCGTGTAGTATTGAATGAGTATGTGTAGTCTATGCTATAGTGGAAACACGGACATTCTTGCCCGAAAGAGTTAGCAATTTTGATAATAACATTTCGAGGTTGTTCCTCTACACACTACAGCCAGAGCCTAAAATACTTCATTCACGATTATAAACAAATGACGTCGTCTTCTACACATATCAAATGATTTATTTCACTTTAATGAATATATTTCAGTTTTTGCATTTCAAGAAAGGAAGGATGAAAAAATTATTAGCAAGAGTTAGCACGTTTAATGTTTTCCAGCAAATGGTTCAGGGCTACGATCAGTTCACCTCTGAAGGTACCAATTATATTCCCGACTATTTCATGTAACGATTCCATTTTTCAGAAATACTTGCAAGGAGCTGAATTATTTCCGACCAATATGTTAATTTGATAAAGGTTGAGAATTTATCCACTTCAACTTAGCTAAAATATTAGCGATTCATTTTGTACAAGAAAAAGGAATGAAATTCCCAATTTAACAAATAGGTCGAAAATTCTAGATGCCATAGTTACAATAAGCGCCATATTAAAAAGGCTATAAATTTCTGGAGTTGCATGAGGAAGAAAAGAACCATTCATTCAAATGGTAATTCAAAAGTTCGCTTGTTCTGGTAGTTTCATCGATCAATTTAAGAAGCAAAGCAATGAAACTTAATAAATTGCTGCTATTTGCTTGATATTCTTTTTACTCTTTTTGTCTGTTATACAACTTAATACTTTTTTTTGTTTGATTTAGTTTGTTAAATATTCACCAAATCTTTTTTATATTATATCGAGCTTTCCAAAAGGTTTTTGGAGAAACTTTCTCACACATCGGACAACTATAAATGGCGTTTTATCTGAAGATCTTTTATGTGAGATTCTGATTCTTTAGCAACTGAGCTAGATTAGTAATTTAAGTTTCTTGGATCGTTAATTCAAAGCAGCTGAACCGTCTGGTTAGCACAAAATCTTATCGAGAATGGTCTGAAGGAATCGATTTATGTGATTAAGCAGTTGATGAATTGCAATTACATTCCACCGAGGGCTTTTCTTCTCTGTCTCTATAGATTTAGTGCTAAAAAATATCGGACTATGGAAATATTCCTTTTACTAGATAGAGGAATACTGTCGTCTCGCAACTTCCTCAAGTTAACGACCCATGAAGATTTATATTTTACTGCTTCTTCTCTTGTTTCCCTTTTTATTTCAATTTTTTATTCCCACTCAATCCTTCCTCTTCTGTTTACAACAGGTGCGATTTCGCAATTGGTGAAAATCCCTGCTCCATACATTCAGTAGACCATCACCCATAATGAGTTCATTATTTTAGATTACAAGACTTTTTTAGGTCAAAATTTTTCCTTTGAAACTCAATACTCAACTACACCTGGTTCTACAATTAATTGAATCTTAAAAGTATCTGAAGAATTCTGCTCTGAAGCAGAAACTTATTATTAGAAGATAAATTTTGTTTTGTTCATCTGTGTTCTAGTTCTTTTGTTCTTGTTTGATGGTCGACAATAAAATAAGAAGTTTTCCAGTAGAATACAGCTATTGCTTCCATGTGTCACAGTATCCGAAAGCGCATAGTTGTTAGCGATGATTTCTTTCACTTCAATTTGATCAAAATCCCTGCAGTTGACAAGTTCTGCTGCACTTCATGCTAATCAATGGACATAATGTCACTAAAACTTTTGCAGTTTACTTTCTCCAGTGCGATCGATGCATGCTCAGGTAGTGATTATAACATTTTATTCTAAAACATTCCGTCACAAGTAAATAATCGTATTGGTTGGAAACATAACAGCCTATGAAATGCTATATTTTTTAGAATTCAAAGACATTAAAAGATGCAGCACCAATCAGTTTCATACAGACATTCAGAAACCAGTCATCAGCTCAAGCTGAAGCTTTCTTTGGATGAACACATTAAAAGATCCAGATTCCCAACAACGTTTAAATCTTTATAGTGCGCTTCAAATACCAAAAGACTCAATTCATCTTCTAAAATTTTACTTTGAATGTTTTCAAACTTTCTTTCAAACGCGTTCTCAAAATTACTTAATGCGATTTAATTGCTTGATTTAAACTTTTAATAACTAAAAAAATCTGAGCTTAAAATTTTATCTGTTGAGATATGGAATGCGGAATAAAAATGCTGCATTGGGAATCTATTTGATTTGAGTGCGAGAAGATTGATTTAATTGAATCAAGCGTTTGGCTTGTCACCATGCCACCTGTCTCGATGTCTCCGTTTTGTTCCGACTCTTCTTCTATCCTAAAAAGAAAAATAGTGCAAACCAAAAATATATAGCATGTATTTAATAATTATACCAAAACCATATAGGAATGATTATCTTCATAGCTCATCAAACATCAAATTAAATTCTAGCAGTTTTTATTATTACATTTGAAGATATATTGCAACTCGTATTGCCAGAGGAGGAAGTCTTTCAAATAACGATAATCATATATTCTCAATATTTTTAATTGAGATCGACCATGATATTAAGAAACTTGAAGTACTTCATGAAATTACACTGACTAAAGCAACAAATTTCGAAAATTAATAAAAAAATGAAACTGTCTCAATTTAAAAAGAGACAAATTAAACAGAAGCAATATATTAAACTCAATCTTCTTTGAAATATGATTTGAAGCATAAATATTTTTCTTGATAGCTTACCGGTGGAGGAGATATTTATGCTGTGAATCTGGCTCAGATACCGAATAATCTAGCTCTGAAGAAAATCCATAAATTTCTACATCAGTTCGTTGCTGCAATCCTGAAATATCTTAGATTTTAAGATAATACTTATCCGAACAGTTTGTCCAAACAACTAACCATTTTTTTAAATTTATTAAATATGTTGAAATAACAACAGTCAGTTTAAAATCAAGAAAATTATATTAAGTTCCTGAAGTCAAATATTTTTCATTTCGAGTATAGCAATAATTCAAAACTTCCCATAACTTACACTACTCTATCAGATCTCTGCTTTGTTGGATGGCATTTCAAAATCTTCCAATTAACCTGTTTCAAGAGTGTAGACTCGGCCCTTGCCTTCTGAATTCATTGCCCCTTCACTAGTACCACAGAAGCTATCACTAATGGAAACACTTGTATCTAACGGTGACCCCGTGCTGAACGATGAATCTTGCGGGCTGAAAATAAGTGATCTTTATGTGAAATCCAGATGATAAAAGTTATGATTATCGATCTTGAAATATTCTAAGACTACTTAAAAGATTTCTATAAGAGTGTGAACAGCTCGTACCTGCTAAGGGAGTTAACCGAAGTGATGCTTGGGCTTCTTTTCACCTTCTCATCATTATTAGTTAACATATTAGTGTTCGCTTCACTCACCACTGACAGTTCTTTCCGCATATTAACTGAAATCATTTAGTATCATCTTGACACTTATCTGATAATTAGGATCACACTAAAAAGTGATTATTCCCTTTGCCTTTAAATAAACGTATATGTCCCAAGGTAATGATCAGGTAATACAAATCATTTGATTGCTATGATCAAATGAAATCAGGAACCGGATAGATGGAGCAGTCATTTGCTGGTTAATATCGTGAAGCTCTAATATAATCATTCGCATGTGATGTGATTAAGCGTTTAGTTCATTAGTTGAATCAATAGAGGATAAGACCGCAATAAAACTTACGCCTTGGTGAACGAACTAGGAGTACAGGTAGTGGTGGTGGCGCATAGCTCGGAGTTGGCAACTGAAATCATCTTGCAACATTAGTGTTTTTATACAGCGTATTGACTGCAAAATGTTTAACTTATATCTAATAAGACCTCAAAGACAGGGGCTTTGTCTTGCTTCGGTATACCACACTCACACTGCTGATGTCTTTGTTGTCTTGGCTCGAAATACGATGCAGTAGTCTGCAAACAGAACGTAATTATCTGTTACATGAATCAATAATCTTTATTCTGTCCAAATTTTTGTCAGTTAACAAACTCGATCAATAGAAATAAAATCCGCATCAACTTTATCCAAATTGGAGGATATCGGAACATTTTCTTCATCTTCCATTATCATACTGCAACCTTTCATGTCACCATTCTCGAATGCTGTACCTTTACTATCAGGAGTAGCAAGTAGTGGTACAAAAGGAGTACGTCCTAAAAAAGAATTTTTTTTCACGAATTCTCATAAAATAAAATGTTAGTTTTCAAAAAAATAAATAAATAAAATTAAGAATTTGATAAATGTCTTCAAAGGAACAACTCTTTCTCATACACCGTTATTAAGATCGTTTCCACCGTATTTCAAACTTTCAAGATCTAACACTACCAAATACAAGAACGGAAAGAATTGAAAGCAGAATGATCTAATGGAACTTATTCTGTTATGCACAGAAATAAAATCAAATGCCGTCTCGTTGTTTGAAGTAATTTCAATACTTAAATACTCTGTTTCGTTTCTCGATTATTTGTGCTTCATGATATTTCTTCAAATGGCTGCATAGACTCGGTTTTGATTCTACTCCGTGCCAATCTTATTCTTAATCAATCTATTCTCTTCAAAAATGAAGCAAGGCATGAATTAAATAAAACAAATGAAACGCTTGATTCAAGATAAATTACAATAATCGTATAAGTAAATACAACAAATCTAAACTACATAAATATTCTTTGAAATAGTACTGATTACTATTAGGAGTTAGCAAACATAAGCTAAGTTAGTATTCAGAATATTAGATAGATTAAATCGCACTTTTAAATGTTGAAAAGTTGAAATTTAGATGGAATTTGACTTTTTCATATAGAGATGATATTGAAAATGGACCTTTTCCGGAATTTAATGGGACAATCAACGTTTTTCCGTTAGTGAGACGTCTCGGTGGTGGTGGACTCTGTGAAGCGGTTGACGAGATGCAGTAGCGACGGATGGATGATGTTTCATCGGTGCTACCTCCTGGCATCACCATTAATGGGGTCAAACTTTCAAATTCATCCAACCTTGCCAGCGCCATGCCAGGTAACTCTCTCTGCAAACTTCTCTCAACACTCGACAATGTTACAAAATTGATTTCAGGCGGTTGTAATTATGACATAAATTCCCTTCTTAAATATATTAATTAACTGTAAACTGCTCCAAATCTTGATTAAAATCATATAGGCTGTTTGTTTGTTATACGACGTTGGTAGGGATGATTGTTCATAGGAAGCAAGTAACATGTTAGCTCTACAAAATATGTCAGATGTTCAGCTCTTGGTCACTCACAAAAGAAGTCACTAGTGGTTAAATATTCAGAACAAATAGCAGTAATTTGTTAATCATTTCATTCAACAATATTTAAAGTTTTTCTGATTAATTTAAGATACGAAAAAAGAATTTATCCTGATGGACTACTACTGACAACCGTTCATTCCTACAAGTTCCGAGTTAAAAATCATTCTTGGAAATGAACGAATCGCATTGTAGCATTTCTTAAAAAAAGATTTGAAATATACTTCTGCCATGTTGCGTCAAATTTCATCTGCATTAAATTTGAAATTATTTCATTATTTAAGTAATTTTTAATTCCAGAAACAAATCTCTGGAACACAAACGCTTACAATCATTCTTATGAAAACAAATCTGTTTTTGTAACAATGATTAGCAATTAGCTCGCAGAATGGTTGGCAAGTTTTAATTAATTCACTAGTAGAATACTAAATATATTGCAGACCAACGTCATTTTTTTTCCAAACAAAGCNNNNAGAAACTTGACTAAATTTCTGAAACACAAACACTTACTCGGTACTGTTCCGGTGATTTGATAACCGGGCTGGAACGTCGTCGCTTTGCATAGCAACACAGCACTGGCATGAATTGTTCCTGTAACTGATAAAAGTAATTATACCAAAATGAACATTCTAATTTAGCAGTAGCATCACTGATAGAAATAATCCAAATATAAGCTTCGGACTTCAAAACAGAAAATGCGTCAACCAGAAGGAACATCAAATGGTAAAACAGATATCGAGAGAGAGAGGAAGAACAAAGGGAAGCACAGTATGTCCGTTGTTAAACTGATAGGTTTCTTTCAGTCCGAATTAAGCTATCAGTAATTTGGTCATCTAATACTGAAGGCTATATTTTAAATTGTTTCAGTCTAATGAAAAGTAGTTCCATCATTTTCAGTCCTTTATTATCGAAAGTCTATCTAAAATATGATTTTTTTTTATTTAGTGTATCTGTCACATAAGAAGCATAACAATAATTAATAATTAGTAAACTGATTTTTTTCATGCAGCATGGTGTTGACTAGCATATACAAGTATAATTACCTCTGATAAATGAGGGTTACATTTTGAGTAGGAGAAAAATAAATCAGAAAGAACAACCAATATGTTTTGATAAAGTTTCTTCGTCACTTTTGCCTTTGTATGATTAGTTGTACATCAGTTACGTAACTTCTTCGGCAGTTTATGCTACGGTAAGATGTAAGAATCTAAGGCCAAAAAGGAATCAAAGGCACTAGTAATAAGAAAAGCAACTAGAAACAAATAATAAGTTCACTGATCCAACAATAGCATCCTGAGCACACATCACTTCCAAATTGCTGTGTGAATTCATAAAACGATGTATGACTTGACCTGAGCGTTAAGTCTCTCAAGAAAAGTAATCTTCGGTAAAAGCAAATTGTTATAAATTTAACTTTGCTTCGAACTCCTCTGGCGGATGAATTGGATTATTCTTAAGACCATTTTTGGACGTCGAAGACGCTGAAGAAAAAAGAGTAGATAAAGGCAGCAATTTACTTATCTTTGGGCCGATCCAGTGAACTGAAGAATGAATGCACTGCTCTTTAGGCAAGCTTAAATAGGCAGTTCTTGGGCTTCCGAACTCTATTCCTTAGTCTTCTCTTTTGTTATCTCAAGAGCGCCATGTATGTGTGTGTGTATGTATGTATTACATAGACCAGATCTTCCGTAGGGGCTGACTTCTGGATAAGTTTTATTGAAATTTTTATAGTTGTAAAGCTTTTAAATTGTTGCTCACTTCATTGTTAATTCTTTCACATTTCATATACTTCTAACCAATGCCATACTTGAGGTAAACTTCTTTCACAAGAAAAAGCAAAGCTTAAACTTTTAGAAATATCAAAAAAGCTCACAGTAATAAAATTTCGTTTAAGGAAAATTAGTGATTTTTAAGACTTGATAAGTGCGAAAATAAAATATAAAAAATTGAAATTTAGGAAATTTGGAAATATAAAGAATTTCTATATTTTTGAACCTTTTTTAATATAGAAAGCTATTAAAGTAAAAAAAGTTTATGAGTATAAAAAGATGAGAAGAAATATAAAGAACAAACAATCAGACCCATCTGAAGTCATTCAAATTGTTGGGAGGATGTCCATGGTGAATGGTAATAACAAATTTTGCACTGCTAAGAAGTGGGCAAGAATAAAATGAATTGACATTATTTCAAATTGAGCAAATGGATTAAATATAAAACCAAAATTCAAATGAATCAAGCAGAATAAGCAAATTGAAAAGACTGGTTGTTTTCTGTCCTTGCTGGCTTGAAGCATCTTCATTCGAGGAAAGTAACCAAGATTTTTTTTTGATTTTGACGGCTTCCTTTTCTATCAGAATATATGAATAGATGCTACTTCCAAAGTACCTTCAGCCATTTGGCCACACTTCTATTCATTGGCCATTGCTCAATTCAGCATGAAAATAATACTCTGTACAGCACACATTACTAGCTGTATAACTGCATCAGAAATGAAACAAGAAATCAGAAAACTATGAGAAGGATTCATTCAAAATTATATTATATGTGCTAATACAATGAACCTCTAAGCGATATTTCTAAATAGCATTTAGAAAATCTATCCTCCATGGATAGTGGGATACAACACACTTCTTATGAAAACTAAGTTGAACAAAGTGAACTTCTTAATGAAAACAAACCACCAAATTCATTAGAGAGGAAGGATTTGTAATAATTTCTCTTAATAATTTTATCGATTAAAACATATTTCATTGAATTTGATAATTCCCACAAATCATTGGATGATGCATTGAAAAATGAAAATCATTGTAGAAGAGCGGATGGCCTCGACATCTGTTCAAAATTAATTGTATTATTAAACCTGATAAAAATATCACTGAATGCTTAAAATGCTTGATAAAAGAAGCCAAAGAGTATAATATGATAATATATGCTGTTCTACTTAATCTTTGTCACCACAGTGTTCAACAGGTACTGTTACCATACCTGAGTTCTTCTTCCTCATCATTCTAATGTTGACACGTTAATTTTATTGATACCTTAATATTTTTGTTTCTTTTTAGCGTTATTAAACATTTTTTATGCAATTTTCTCCCAAGCAACTTTTTAGTCTAATGTTTCGCTTCTGTGTGTTTATCATCATTATAACAGCATTTAATATTTTTAATTGCTAAACTATGAGGTTGTTACCATTTGACAATATTTTAATTACTATTACTTATTTCCAGACTATCTTATACACAGCATGAATTCCTTAGCAATTGAAAAATTGTTCCTAGCGAATATATTCACAGCCCTTTTCAAAATAGGAATAAGATGATTCCTTTAAGTCTTACATACCGCTACAAGAAGGAATGAACATTCTAATAGCCATTATAATATTTCGGATATTAATTCTTAAATTGTTCTATGGACACTTTTAGCTTAATCATTAAATACACTTCCATTAAAATCATTACATTTGATCAAAAATTTTCTATAAATTGGAATAAATGGTTTATCGACAACACCTCTCATGCAAATTAGAAATATTACGTTGCTTGCGGGATATTGGAAATTCGCAAACAACTTTTGCGCGAATGCAACGGACCATTTGGAAATCAATATGAAGCAGAATGATAAAATAATTTAAACACTATCATTGATAGTGATATGTGAGTGATGCATTACAGTGAGCGCATCTATTCTGTAACCAGTATGGTGTCAGAACTTTGTTTCCCCTGAAGCTACAGAGAACCAGGAAGACATGCAATCCAACCTGAGGGTCACCTTTACTCCACTTACCATGCATCATTTAATCTTTTCTTTTCTATCCCATTTATTTTTTGTAATTTCAATTGTTGGCATCCTCACGGTAGTTAGAAGCATTTATATTTATTCCATAAATCTTTAGCCGTGTTACCACACCGTTAAACCATATCATCCAATTACTTATTCTGAAATTCCTCGCAACGACCACAGATTATAAATTTACTTTTCAATCACAGATTTGTTAAATGAGAAAGAAAAATGATGCTTAAGCAGATTATCTTGAAAACAATTATGGAAATAGTTCCTTCATGAATCATCCTCTTCATCCGAAGTGTCAGTGTTCGCTTTTTCGGAATCTGTCTTTTGCGTACTTTGTTGATAGATGGTATAATCCAGAAGTGGTATTATTCGTCCGTTGCTTCGTACTGGTGCTGGAATCCTTCGTAAATCGTTAAAAAATGAATGTCCGAGAATCCCATGACCTTTGAGTCTGAGATGAGGTTCATAAACAAGGATTGACTGTAGTAACTGGATCATATCAGCTGGTGCATTGCACGCATCAAGTATTACCCTCAAACCGCGGGCACGCCTTCGGGCAAATCGAGGTCTTTTTACTTTCATTGCTTGACACTGTTCCGTAGACGGGTATCCAAATATATCAATTACTAATCGAGCTTGATCATCGCAAGTACGTCCCTGCAACAGTACTTTACCAGTAACAAATTCAGATAACACACAACCGCATGCCCACAGATCCACTGCCGTTGAGTATCTAGTCGAACCGAATATCAGTTCCGGTGCTCGGTAGTAGCGTGTTACCTGAAAGTAGATTTTTTTTTTTCAGAAGGTTTAACTTCTTCCTGCAACGAAAGTATCTTTCGACTGCTAACTTGATACGGCGTGTTTTCTTCGCTCCTTCTTAACATTTTCGCATTACCGAAGTCAGCCAATTTCAGGATTCCCTTATCATCATCAACAATCATATTCGATGGCTTCACATCTCGATGTGCAATACCCAAAGCATTCACATAATCTATAGCTGCGAACATTTGAAATGCATATAATTTGGCATCCAGGAGCGGAAAACGGCGACCTATTTTGCTCATTCGCAATTTAGCCATATCCGTGGGCATATAATCAAAAACCATGCAGTGGCACACTTCACTATTTGATGTTAAAGTAAAATGGTAAAGAAGTTTGATGATAGAATGATGCTTCATTCGAGAAAGATAGTACACCTCTGGGTTAATTACTGAAGACCCTTTGCTTGGCCAAGTTTTCTTGATTGCAATGATCATATCCACCGGTCTGTACAATCTGGCTGAATAAACATTGGCGAAAACACCGCTTGCATGAAGATGCTCCTCGCCGAATGTAATTTCTAAACTTTTACCTTGGCCTGGTCCATGAACTCGAAGAGCTTGGACGGTTCGCTCAACCATTTTATTCTCAAATAATTTCTAAACTCCCAACTTTTTTAGAGCTGTGATGTTCTAACAATTTAGAATTAAAGTGCCATCACATCTACTAATCAAATGAATTAAAGCGTTCATTCTTCTCATTTTATACTTTTCAAATTAAGCACAATTTGCATACCATAAACTAAATTAAAATTACAGCGTGCATTTCATATTCTGATTCTCTGTTTATTAAATTAGTGTTACTGCATGCAACTTCCCATAATAAATATTGGAGGTGCCACATATAATAGACTGCTGCCACCTTACAGCAAACCAATATAAAAGAAAATGTCTAAAATTTGCTTTCATTTTTTATCACAGCATTATCAAAAATCATTTTTTTGCATATTTCTCGTTTCAACGTTAGCACCCTTGCATGCTTTCAATTTTGATGGATCATAATCTGCCCCGATTGGTAATTCAACAAAGTTCTGCGAAATAACTATTTTTTTGTTATTTTTATTTGCTTGGTGCTTCCGTAATATCGATGGTCGATTCAATGTTTTTGCGGCCACAGCACTTCGGAATTGGGCTATCTGTAAAAAAAAAAACAGGAAATATCACATTCTGTGGTCTTTCAGAAATCTAATTTTAACCAAAAACCTTAAATTCAATACGTTATGTAAATAAGAAAGACAAAAACACTTTTGTACTTGTTTTTGAGCTATTTCAAGAACATCGTTTGCCAAATCTACTTGATCGCGGTAAGCATCAATACCACCGGCGGAACTTTCGATAGTAAAATTTACCTTGACAGAAGAGCAATCAAACATTTAAATTAAACAGTGGCTTATGGTCGCGATTTGTTTTCCAAAACTGCCCAGTATTTTTAAATTAGAAATGGATACCTGACCTCTTTCAATGACTCCTGCTTGTATAAAATAATCGAGCATAGTTTTACTTGCAACAGGATACTCATTCACTTCACTAAAATAATAGATTCCAATAAAAAAGCTCAAATTCTCGAGTTAAATCAAATCTTTAACGCAATTTACCAGCCAATTTGGGAATGAACACATCTCACAACCTGGTCTCTTGAAGAATTCCACAATCTTTTTTATTGAAATTCGAACGATTACGAGCAAATATCATGCCACTCTGACTTAATATAGTTAGACCTTAAGCATCTAATACTGGATTTTTAACTTAGATCTTAGATCAAACATCAATGAACAGAAAAACTTACCTAAACGACCCTTTTCAATTGTAAGAAATAACCATACCGTATTATATCTCCTGGACGTAGATGTAAAGATGAGAGACTGTCAACGGCTGTAGCATTTACTTGAATTCTTTCTTTCGCATCATATTTTACTGATAATCCAAGTACTTCATTCACATCAACTATGTCGTTAATACGCAAAGCCATTTGGACCTACAAAATTAAAATTTTATTTCTATGAAGGTACAGTATTTTCTATGGTTTACTATAATTCATTTCTTTTTTTCTTGGATAAATGAATATTAGAAGGAACCAAAAAAAAAAAAAGAAAAAAAATGAAGTGAAAAAAGCAAATAAAATGGAACCACAATCTCTCAAAAATAAAAGTAAGTCAACCATAAGATACAATGATTAGGGGTTGCCTCCCGAATCTTTGATCCTTGTTTAGATCTTAAAACCTTCCTATGTATTTTTTTCCTCCCAAAACTATCGCGAGACCTTTCCACAGTGCTTTCTAACTAACCATTATTGAAGCGCAGTATGGCAGCTTTATTTTAAAATACCCTTGAGAGTCGACTTAATTTATTTAAAATTCATTTCTAATTAAAGAAAATTAGCTTTCTTGCCAGATAGAGATCAATGGCTCGTCCCGTACATTTCATTTCCCTGCCGCGCTCTACGCTTATTTTTTCAACAAATGTCCTTTTGTGTTTACATTTTGAATAGCATGTACGTTTGAACATCACCGCTACCATCTGCATATAATTTGCGCGATCAACAAATCAAATGTTGAGTCGGACTGTCATTTGAGCGGTTTAATTCCAGTTCAGTAAAATTATCAGAAATACTAAATACTGATCATTTCCCACATTTACAGATCGCAAAAATCTCATTTCACATTATTTTATCTTTTTACTACATTCTGTAGTAAACCAATATTTCTCAGAACGGAATTTTGTAAGTGCTTAAATTTGAAATTCCCAAAGAGAATTCTACCGGTGAAGGTTTTTTAAGAATACTGTTGAGCTCGTTGACAGTACTAATCTTCTCGCCATCTATAGCAACAATTATATCGCCAACGAATACTCGCCCCGCTGATGCTCCAGATTCTTCAATATATGTTACCTTAAAAAGTTTCAATACTGTTTATAAGAGGACATTTTATAATCTCATTTTCTGTTTTGTCCGGTCAATATGCTAAAGATATCACCAAAATCCTCCAGTAAATACCAGTAGAGTCCCTTATAAATAGTCCAGTAGAGACTTAACCAGCGTCCCTTTAACTGCTCTGTTATGAATTCAATATCTTAAGCAACTTAAGTCGCAAAGTGAACCCTAACCTGCAATGTGTTTTTGGAGATACGTAGTCCAAGTGGCTTCTTTAGTATTACAGTGTCCTAAAATCAAGCCTGAATATTTTCTAAGCAGCAATTCACATACTGAATAAGCTTGCCATAAAGAAATGCTGTAAAAAACTTGAACTTGAAACTTGAAACTTCAAGAAACTTGAACACACAAAACGACAATGAGTGTGCTGTTTTACACTGACAAAAGGTTTTATCAATGTAATTATTTTTCCCAAATGCCAAGTGATTATATCATCTTTGATTTCATCATTAAAAGGGCTTGAGCACTCAAACTGGAAAGGGATATGGTAAAGGTTACAGAACAATTTCTTGTCTTGTCTTATTTGCCAGACAAAACTTTTGTAAGACCATTAATAATTTTACTCTATGATGTATTTACGAAAGTATACGGATCTTTCTAGACCGCTTGCTAGCAAGCAGTCTAAAAATTATTAATGGTCTTACAAAAGTTGTTAGCAAGCAGTCTAGAAAGATCCGCATACTTTTGTAAAGGAAGAAAAGCTTCATTATCTAGGAATACCATCACATGTCGAATACGGCTTATCTATTCGTTGTTTCCCCATTTAACGATATACTTTACATATATATTAAAGTAAGGTACTAATGAAGTGACCTAATAAGTGACCAAGAGAAGAAATCAAAAACTGGCAACTGCTTAGCAAGTATATTACTATGGTGGAGTTGAATAATCCACTTTAACCTGAAATGGCTCCAGTGGCGACGGATGAACGATAGACTGATGCTGTGATTGTTGTTGCTGATTCTCTTGTGCTTCCTTCATGTTTGAAGGATCTTCTGAACTTCCGTCCTTTTTCTTTTTCTCCTTACCGCGCATTTGCATTTGTGCAAAATCTGCAATGGCAACTTCAGCCTCTTCCTTCTCAGATTCAGACTGCAACACAGCAGCGGTAACAAAAGTTTATGAGATTGTTTGATTAGTTTCTCTTAAAATATAGTTGGAAATATTTCTAGTCAAGGAAATTTATGCAAATGCCTACAAAATTATGCAAACTCCCAATCCATCTTGACTCAACAAGTGCTTTATATAGGCATGCGATAAAATCGAGAATTTCAAGTGTCTTTCTTTTTAAACTATTAAATTCACTTTACGCTTTCTTACAATGTGTCATTTTTACAGTTTAACAGATGTCTATTTATTGAGAACTAGACAGAATTTCACAAAGACATCCTGAAGTCATACCCTGGACCCTTGTGTCGGTGTTCAGGCCAAGAATTATTGTTGGAAATTGATGTGGATGCCTCTTATCAACTTATTGTTCCGTGTAATACCGTTGCATACTATAGTTCCAAGCAGTTTTTTGTATTCCATTATACTAAGTTAGATTGTTAATCAAATACTACTATATTTGTTTACCCTTTCACAACTCCAGTTTTTAATAAGTCATGCTGCGTATTGATTTCTCTTGTATTGTATCTGTATATAATTGTTTGCTCAACTAACAAGTTAAAGCATTCAAAATAAGTGCTTCATATAATCAGAAATAAATTTTTACTTTTATTAATCATAATAAATTTTACTAGTATTTCAGTAATCTAACGGAAGTATTCAGTTCACCTTATTGTTATCCAAATAGGTGAGGTGCCATGAGTAGTGACTTTGAAATGATTTCGAATATTTCATTATACTTCGATTCCCAGAATTAACTCTCACAATGACAATGGTCCAACGACAGAGCACATAGTTTCCATCAGCACCGTGCAACTCTCGAGCTATTTGTTCAGTGCAGGAAAAACTCGTCGGATGGTGCTGTGTGTTAAGTTGCTTTCTTGGTACTACACACTCTCACCTATTTCTGATTTCTTTTTTCATTTCCCGCACTATTGTTATCACTTATGCTTGGATTTCAGTATTACTGGTGATAACAAAGAAAGAATAGCCTATATTTCCTATTTCTGTTGAAATTATTAATGACTATGATATCATTTCCTTTGCCCTAGGGATAAGTAAAACTAATTACATTTAATACCAAACAAGGATTAACGTCATGTCAAGTGATCTAGCTGATCTAGACAATTAATAATCCAAAAGCAATTTTTATCTGAATTTGTAACTCAAAATACATAGTAATAATTAGTTTCCTTGCTTATTTGATTTGAGTGTACTATTGCTCAGTGGATTTACCATTATATTATTTCTTTGGTTAGCATATTAAATCTTACAAATTACGTAACTTCTTGCGGAGTAAACGTGAGAAACATCGCTATCATAACGTGTTAATGTTGAACAGTGACATTAAACAGATGATATGAGATCTTTTCAGAATGGTATCACTTTTAGGTGGAACGAGACTGTTGTTATTAAGTCGCAGGACGTTGTTTAATTCATTCGGTACGTTTCACACCCTCCATCCTTTCTTCATCCGTTCTCTGCTAGAAAGATCTGAAGCAGTCTTCCTTTTATTTGCACTTTAAACGATCAGAAAGGGTACTCGAAGACAGTATAATATTCCACATGAACAAGATCTGGGAATAATAGAAATGGATATCGTGTATTGCCAACTGTATTCTGAAAATCTATAAACTTTAGATATGAGAAATCCTCAGAAGACTTGATAGTCGTCTCCGTAGACTCTGCAGTGATTTAACTAATAACAAAGGTAGATACGCGAGAGTAGTTCCTATTGCCTTAATCCGCGGTAGTATCATTGACTGATTCGAGAATTTCTTGACTGCAGAGGAAGAGTGCTAAGAAAGGAGAAGGAAAAGACAAAAGAGAATGCAGAAGGAGAAGAAGAAAAGTGGAACAAAAGACAAGTGATGAAAAATCCCCGGCATGAAATTTTTGAACTGAACTGCTTAGGCGTGACATGGAACCTGATGTTCTTCTAGACTCTTCTATGCTACCAATGTATTACCTATCAGGTGTTTCGAGCTAGACCGGAAAGAGTTGCCGCCGTGTACTCACATCAGCAACATCACTGTCATCTAATTTCATCGTTGTTGTATCCCATTTGTAATGACTGCACTGCAATCCATTAATAACTGGAAATATAAACTACTTGCGGAAGACATCCGGCTCAGTTATTGGAGAACCTCATCAAAATAGAACACCTTGGTGTCTTGTTAAATTGTTATTTGAAAATGTATTTAGTCAGCGAGCAATTGAATTTTTTATTTCAGCGTCCTTTCTATTTCAGCTCGATTCCTTCCTCTTGTGCAGTTCAAGCTGTCGGATATTGGTGAAGGTATCGCGGAAGTACAAGTAAGCTTATCGGTTTGATTGATCAAGATGTAAATTGTGCTGGTGCTGCGATCGTTCTATCCGTTATGATTATCAAAACCCCAAATCTATGATATCGTTATGACATAAAAGAAGAGAAAACATGGCTTATGTTATTAAATTTGTTGTATACTTTTGTCCATTAGCAACATTTTGCAGAGACATTACTCCGAAATTATAATTCAGCTCCATATATCAGGGTCGAAAACTATATTTCACTTTGCTTTATGCATGGTACTCCAACATGTTCACTTGTCAGTTTGCCCATCTGAAACAACTTTACAGGAAATAATCCCTGAACTGATAGTGACTCATTTATCCGGAAACGAAAGCTTACTAGGAAATTAACCTTATTACGGTCCCTGACAAATAATTTCTAGATTAAAGAATGGCATGTGAAAGAAGGTGATCACGTGGCGCAGTTTGATGATATCTGTGAGGTACAGAGTGATAAAGCATCAGTAACGATTACTAGCCGTTTTGACGGTACCATCAAAAAACTGTAAGTCTGGTTGTACTGTCTGGTTCTCCTGCCTATGGATGAAAACTGTTTTTGTAAAAGTCTTTTTGAAGTTATTTTGTATTATTTCGATCTGAATTACTGACTTTTGCAATTATAAAACATAGTAGTCATCTTTACATATATTAAGAACTTGGAGCTAATGAAAAAGGTTTATTCCAGGTATTACAACGTTGACGATGTAGCTAAAGTGGGTACAGCACTTGTAGACATCGAAGTGGAAGGCATTGATCCCGGTGTTTCTTTCTTATTTAAAAAGAGTCCCATAATTGATACTGGTTCACTAAATTGTAATGATTGGAATAAGAATCTCCATATCAGTTGAAAGCCCCGTTTATGTTGTTGCAGTTGGCTTAAATGTTTGAGACATAAAGGAGGCTATATTTTTGGGATCTCAGTTTTATCCGTGAACGCATATCTATTTAAAGCTTGGCAAGCTAATATACTCAACAATTTTTGCTTTTGCATAAAAAGCCTTTGCAAATTGTGACACAGACTGAGTTAGTTTCCTGCTCTCCTACCCGGAATCGGCGAGTGGAAAAGCATTTCACTAAAACTGTTTCCTTTGTTAAATTTTACTCATGTTGTTTAACTTATTTATTTTAAGTTGCAAAAGAAGAGGAACTTGATGAAAAAAAGGAGAGAGGAACGACTGTTTTGGAGAGTGCTGAAGAAGACAAAAAAGTTCTTGCGACTCCAGCAGTTCGATATCTTGCTAAGGAAAAAGGGGTCTCTTTTATTTTTTCCCTTTATAATAAGTAACTATTCTTTTTTCAAAAAGCTATACTTAAATTTACTAGAGTTTTTCTGGAATTTTCATCATTTTTAAACATTTTCACACTACAGTTGTTGAGCATTATTGAGAAATATTATATACTTTATTAGATGATAAGTTTTATAAGTGATCTTGAGGAAATTTATGTTTTTGGATCCCACCCATAACAACTTATATTTTAAATTTTAAGCTTGTTACGTTAAGTCGATCATTAAGAAAATGCAGCAGCTACTGGCAAGAAATGCAGCGTTTTCTTTCACTCTCAAGAGATTATTTAAGGTGAATCTGGTTGATGTTATTGGAACAGGTCCCAATGGACGTATCTTGAAGGATGATATCATTCGGTTTATCGAAATTCAAGCTGGTAATTTTGTCAAGCAGCTTACATTCTACCTTTTCGTCCTGAATACTTTTCTCAACTGAAGTTACGTGTTTCAAGGCATAATGCTGCGGAGAACTGAGAATGCTCTCTGTATTGCTAAAAACGGAAGCTACTGTACTGAAGTAGCTACTAGAAAAGTATTTTGTTGTGAAAGGTCTTCAATCTTCTTTCAGATTTTTTCCTTCGCATTCGAAACTATATCATAAATAAATTTCTATGAACATTTCAGGTTTGTCAGCGACTTCAACTGCAGAAATACCATTTGCAAATGCAACACTGCAGGCCTCAAAAGCATCGTCCATATCCGCAGAAAAAGTTAGTATATTTATGTGTATAAGCGAGTTATTCAATATCAGAGGAGGGGCAGTTCAAACTCATTCTATCACTTTATGGTAGCGATAACTTTTGATAGCTTGTTGTACCAAAGTGATGAAATGCATTTTACGAAGTTTTGAAACGTATTAAATAATATCTTACTTAAATTCATATTTTTAGCTCACAATATTGAAAGAAGATAAAATAATCCCAATACGTAGCTACACTCGTGCCATGGTTAAGTCGATGACTGAGTCGTTGAAAATACCACATCTTGGTTTTTGTGATGAGGTCGAGTTTCAGTGCATTTTTATTTTCAATTTTTATTTCATGAGGTTGGCAGTTATGCTGCGTATCTTAGTAAGGAAAAAGCAAGTGAATTGGTCTTGCAACTGCTTCGAAATTCTTTTTTTCTTTGCAAAAATTTATACTGTTGACCGTCTTGATTGTTTGCAAATATTTGCTTGTCTGCCGTGAACTCTAGAAAATAATTAATCTTATGGACTGAAGGAAATGGCAAACTAGGGCATGGTAATTGTGCAAGCAATTGTTCTTGTTACATCTTTAGGTCCAAAAGAGCTGTTAGATTAAATTTTGCTTTCAGGTAAATGTTGATCGACTTATAACAATGCGGGAGGAGCTGAAAAAATTTGAAGTAGCATACGGTCTGCGTATGAGTTTTATGCCGATTATTATCAAAGCTGTCTCACTTGCACTAAATAAATTTCCAAAGCTGAACGCTATCACGGACAAAAATTTAGAGAATGTCATTTGTAAAGTGATTAATTTGTGTTATTGAAAGTCTTACCGGTTTCTATGTTTTGCTAAATATTTACTTTACCTTATTACGAGTTAGCTCCAAGCCTTGAATTGCTTGTTTTTCGAAGAGTGGTCCTTTCTGTGATCTGAATACATATCTGCATAAGCAACATAGAAAAAATAAGTTTTTGCTTGATCCTAGCGTGTTTTACAACTTACTGAAACACTGTAGGGAGCACCTCAGATTCCATCTTTACTGTTGGTGGGAGTCACGTAATTACCTTTTTGCATATCTAACAAAATTTGTTTTCAATTTTATTTTCATGAATGTGGGGAATGTTCCAAGGCCAACAGATAACCAATAGATAGTTACATAGAAATGCTATGATGTATAATGAAAATTCTTTGCAATTAGAAATGTTTAATATTTTTTACGGGAAGAGCAGTTGGGTTTCCTCAGCAGCTTGGAATTTATCGGACAGGAAAATATTTGTATTATGTTTTGTTCAGATAAGGAATGTTGTTTAAATTATACTGATTATTCATCAGTCTTTTTAGGCGTCACACAACATATCTATAGCTATGGATACTCCAGAAGGTCTTGTGGTACCAAATATCAAAAACTGTGAGCAACGTACGCTGTGTGAAGTTGCTGCGGAGTTGAATCGCCTTCAGGAAGCTAGTAGTAAAATGAAAGTAGATGCAGAAGATTTGAAGGGTGGAACTTTTACACTGTCTAATGTGGGCATGGTAAGTGCGTTTTGACAAAAGCTTTGAAAGGAATTTCAGATGACTTTAAGTTGTACTTATTGATCAGTGAAGTTTCCCCGTGAGCATCCATTTCGATTCTTCATTTTAGCATGTAGTCATTTGGAAGCATCAGCATGATGACAAATTATTTAGAATTTGAAGATTTAGGGATAAAATTTTCTTAAGTCCTCTGGTTCACTTTTCTTTAATCACTTGTTTGAGAAGTTATTATGATGGTAGGTAACATTGTATTTTTTTTAACGGCGTTTTTAATTTAATCTTATCAGGAAAACACTGATAGTCGTAGAGTTTAGATGGCATTATAATAAAGGGACGCTGCTAAATTTGACCAAACTCTGCGTTGTTGCCAACGAATAACGAAAAAAGATGGAGCTTTCCCTTTTCTTTTTTTTTTTAAATTAAAATAGTTCGGATCTAGTTACAGTTCGATAGGTATTTATTTGAATTTTATAGTGACTTTGCATTAATTTAGTTCTTGTTAAGAGAGTCAAGATGCAAGGTGAAGTAGTGATGGAATTTGAAGGCTCCATATCAAGAATGATTTCTTAATCTTCTCACTTTATCTTCATAATATTGAACTTGAGGATTGTTGCTTTATTTTTGGAAAGATATCATGGAGAATTTGCAGATAGGTGGCACTTATCTAGCACCAGTGATTATGCCACCTCAGCTTGCTATCGGAGCAATTGGACAGATATCTAAACTACCCCGATTTGATAAGCACGGAAATGTGAGTTGCTTTATAAGCTACAGGTTTTAGGAATTCTTTTATGCTAAATGGTTCAGCAAGCATCCTTCCCGGTATGCTCTTTACTCTTTCATTTTGCGAATTCTTGTACTTCTAGAAGTACTTTGTTGGTTGCACTAACAGACCTTGATAAGGAGTTTCCAAAAGTAATAGTTTTGAAATTGGGGCTGGATGTTGACATTTTCATTGTTTTGTTTGCATGGCAAGTTGACATCTTCAAAGAGTCGACAACTATTTTTCCGATTTGACAGATTTATGGAGCCAGTGTGATGAAATTTTCTTGGGCAGCAGATCATCGTGTTATTGACGGTGCTACGGTAGCTCGTTTCAGCCGTCAGGTGAAGGAGTATCTTGAAAATCCATCCATCATGATCGCAGATTTGCGATAAACAATAGTATGTATCGTTTTTAATTACCAAAAAGGTAGTCATTACTTAACGAGTCACCAGACACGATGTGTTTTTCAATACATGTTGCAAGAGAAAGTTCATTATATTTTGTAGATACCACTGCACTGACCGGAAGATGGAAAGACCATAAATAATCTAGTCGTAATTCTAGATTCATTGTAACTGATTCCCACAATCTTCTTTTCTTCTATACCAACCATGCCAACACCATGTTTGTCTTGAAGTGAATTCTAGATTTGTCGTGTTATATGACTGCATTCCCATATCAGTATTTTTTTCAAATGTTTTCCTTATATCTTTTGTGCCACTCTAATGTTGTATAAATTTATATGTTTTAAAACGAATAAAGACGAAGGGTTGTTGCTTACAATTAAACCTTTAAACCTGTAGAGGTAGTAAGGAGCGTCCATGGAATGATATGTTAGTGTTGACTATGTAATATTTTACTTGGCTCAGATTTGTGGTTGTGATAGAAAGTTCCCTGAACTTCTTTAAATTATCGAAAAACAGAGGGTACTGTTGACGGAGTACTTCAGTTAAGCGGAGCGCTCGAAGTTCTGTTTATCTTTCCTTTCAGCACGCTACTTTCATGTTTGGATCAACACTAATTTCTTCCGTATTGTGCGGTTGAAAATTCGGTTCGATTACCATCATTCCGATCATCTTACTCTTCAACTTATTGCTTAATGGGGAAGTCCGACATGACCCTTGACCTGTGTATTGACTCGCTCGCTAATGGTTTTCTAGCTGTTAGAGGACGCAGTTTGTGTAGCACTAAATCGATCGTGTGTGAAATGGTAGTAAATTTACGAAAAGTTCAGATGTTATGTACTTTGTGCAGTTATTCTGGCTAATTGTATATTTTTCCATTTAAAATTAGTCAGATTTCCAACCAATCGTCGGGCATGTATAGATTGGAATGATATCGTATCAGCGTATATGAGATGATTTACCAGGCCAATAAGACTAGTTGGGTTCTTAATTAGAGACTACAGAGAGATTCCAGTTAAGATTATTGGCTTGTGTCATGAAAAGTCTTCTGAAGCTGGGGGTAAAAGTGCGCAGTTGCCTTCACGCGGTGGTTCCTTCCTGAGGGCGAAGATATTTTCCCGAAAGGTCTACGAGCGAGTATGGGAAAGAGTATAAGGGGAGGGAAGGTGTGCCTTGAATATAGCTTAGGCTGTGCAAAGGTAGTAGTGATTACTGTTCTGACAGGTAAGACGTACTCTTTCTTTACACATTTTAAGGCACGATAGGATGATCGAGAAGAATCTACTTATTTTTTGGTGCAAATTCTGGTGTGATAGGAAGAGTTTTAACCTCTCAGTGAGTGAAATTCAGGTTTAAAATACTACTAGGAAGACATGATAGACTACTAGTATGAACATGGTTTCCATTACGTACTTCTTACACCTCTTTACCTTCCTTCTAGAAGAAGTACTATCCTACGTGCTTGCGGAATCTATCGAAACCGCTGTGACTGATAACGTGCATCAACGTCTCCGACAACTGGAAATGAATCAGCCATATTGCGTTAGATACTGACGATTCCACATGGTGCTTACGTTGATTTACGTTTACCACCCGATCATCAGTGTCTCTGAAACTTAACATTTAAAAACTTATTCCTGACTAATTGTATTATGTTCCAAATCTTTGATTCGTTAGGAATTTAGAATGTTTTTATTTTTGTCAAGTACTGTAGGGTTGCAAAGTCGATGAGAATATGTCATTGAGAATCGTTGATTCATTACAATTTAGAAGACGATTTCAACAGATAATTTGCATGAATTCATGATTTCCTTTAAGTCTCATTTATTAATGAGCTTTGCTTGTTTATTTTTTCGTGCTTTCATGCGTTGTTTTAAAGTTGAAGGTTAGTTATTTAACCGATGCGTGCAGTACTGCCATTACTGGAATCAGCCAGGCAATAAAGTTGTGGCTGTACGAGTTTTGTGAACTCGCATACTTCGGATACTGCAGACAATTACACGCACGGAGACGTTCGTGTTTTGCTCCTCTGATCTTTTTCGAACAACAGCCTCTATCCAATAAATGCGTAAAGGGACTGCAGATTCGAATCATCTCGTGAGCTTTGCAAATGTCTATATTTTGCATATTCCGAAAGCCTTATAAGTCTTTTCTATCTAGTAGCGTCATCCGTCTCGTAGCATTTGATGGAAGCAACATCATCTGTGTCATAGCACTTAGTGATTGAATATGTGATATTTGTTATAGGTGTGCAGAATCGGCGGTAGCAGTAGTTTACATTTTCTTTCTCTCTAAAATGTTGGTTATTGTAAGATAAGAGACAGTGCTTATTGTAGCAGGAATAAACAATTCTGTAATTTTCTTGCTATCAGGCACTTTGATGTCGATGTTATTGAAATTCAATCAAATGCTCAGTAGATATCATGATGCTATCTACTTTTGTGCTCAGCTGCAGTTTCCACCATCCAGTCACTCTTCACTACTCTACTACTCGAAAATGAGAATATCTTATTGACTGGGTAAAATAACTGCATTTTTAGTAGTACCCATATTCGGATCACGTTCAGACCCTATTACGATGTTTTGGACTTTGTGTGTAACTACGTGTTTCACGTTCTGACTTATTAGTCTACGCTTAAATCCTTTTTGAAGAAATTCCCGATGAGTACTACAACAATATGTCCTATTCCGACAAAAGAAGCTGTGCCAGAAGAGCCGCCAGTGTACACTGATCTCAGCCAGCAGTTTGTATTGTTTGAAGAATCCGACCAGTCAATTACACCACCTGCAGCAGTCGAGGAAAACCAGTCTGAAGAGCAGTCAGAAACTCTCTACGGTAATAATAAAAAGAAATTAACTTCAAAATTTCTTACTTTAAGTTATGAAATATCTAACAATTTTTGACCAAGAATACATTTGCTCTTTTTCTCATAAGGGTAGAATCCTTGTCAAGATTTCTAGTCATTCAGAAAAGAGTTAGTTCTGAGAGGAATAAATTGATTTGGGGTATGCCTATCCGGTACAAAATATGTGACAGATATGGCGCATGACTGTGCCTGAGATTTGAGCTGTTCCGTAAACCCATGTCTGGAGTGATTATAAGGATTTTGTACTTTTCTAGTACAGTTACCTTTCACCTTATTTTTCCAATTTCAAAATATGGATTTTGAAACAAAAGCGGAAAACCCTTTCTAGAAGGATCATATTTTAATAATTATGTCAACGATCATTTTGCGCAGATCTTTACGAGTATAAAAAGACTCCAAAATATGTAGTTAGAGTCTCACCCTAAGTACAGATTGTAGTATGATGTGGTAGAAGACATTCATTAAATTTGATATATAGTTCGTGGTGTATTAACAAATTTCAACTATTGCCGTTGACCAGTGTGCATATTTTTACCAGTGGAATAAAAGCAAAACTTCTTTTCGAATCATTTTGCAGATGATGCGGTGAACCCATCTCATACCAGTGATTATTATTCTAATGTTGTCGAGTGCGTAACGGAAGTGCCAGAGGAAGTCAGACTGGTGGATGAAAAATCAGAGGGAGCTACACAGAAAGCTAGACAATTGCGGAAGGCAAAAGTTTCTTCAGCATTGTATCCGTAATTAATTGAATGGGAGCTGAACTTTTTCTTTTCAGCGAAATGCCAGACGAGGAGGAGGGAATGGATTATGCCCACCACACCCACCGGAAGATGTACCAGTTGTGAATTGGACTGAACCGAACGAAATCAAGCACATTTTTCCGAAAACTTACAACTATGTGGTAGGTTGCACTGCCGAAAAACGAATGAATCTTTCTCTATAACTACATGGAACTTTATTTCGCTGTAAATCATTTATAATATAATAGAATGGCTGTCTTATTTTCAGGAATATTAGTAAATCACTTAATTCAGTTAGTTTAGAGTCAGTAAAAGTTAGCTTTCTAGGTTAATCCATTGTTTCATCACCCCCTGATGCTCTTGCAGACAAGGTTTTGAATAGTGCTATATCTTTTTTGAAGAATGCAAATGGAAAAAGTAATGATCGAGATTTTCCCTGTTTGTTATTTCTAGAAATTTCTTTCTGAATTCCATAGCAAATGTTTATTCTAGGTTTACGCTCAAGCGCGTTACAGTTCGCAGTATTTGAACTTATCGAAGTGGAAAAAAGAATTTGATTTTTTTCTTGATAAATATAAGTATTGGTGCGATATTATTCAAAAGTAAGTTCTGGTTAGGCTCCAGACACTCGGTAATTCAAGTAGTTTAAAGTTTTTAAAGCAATTTTCTAAGATCGAGACGTTGTATAATTGCACATAAAATTCATTTATTTTTATCGTTCACATTTCGATAAGTTCTTCAACTTTATATGCATATATGTTTTCTAGAAGGCAGCTCAGTAACCATAAAGAACTCACCAAAGCGAAGCAGCTGGTAGGACAGCTGAGATGGTTGCTTGACCATTGCTGGGAAGGTGATGAAAGCAAACCTTTAGTTCCAGAAATGTTATGGAGAGCTCGAAAAGGTATCTTTTTCTTGGGATCACCGTGTCTTTAGGAATATTTAATAGTTTGAGACACGAATTCATATATTCGTACAGGTTCATCACTATGCCTTTTCAGAGGAGGCTCGAAGATGTGAACAATTACTTATACGTAAGGAATATTATAAAAGAGAAGTGTTGGTAAAGAGCGCTACAACCTCATTATCTCGACGTATGAATGCTAGCATACAAAAATCTTTTGGAGAATATAACGATGACCGCAGTTGTTCCTTCAAAGACAGTATGAAAAAGTTATCATCAGGGTTTCAGAAAAAAAAAAACCAAGCTGGAATTGCTTACACTGTTGTTGGACTCCCGAAAATACCATTATCCGACAAAATAAAGAAAGAACAAGAAGAACAAGACGATGATGCACTGAATTTTTGGAAAGAGCGTGGTCAAATTGTCAAAAAAAGGGCGTACGTTAAAATCTAGCATCGGTTGTAATGTCGATAGCTTAACAGTGCAGCATTTTTTCAATTTCTTTAAACTTTTGAAAATATTTGTTTAGGCATCTCTTTTCGCTCCAATTCTTAGTGCGCCGTTGGGCAAAAGTACTGAAACAACTGCAGACGCCATCAGGCATAGTACGATCGCTATCCCATCTAATTGTTGTGCGAAATCGTTTAGAAAAATACGTTCAAGATCTGGCAGCTGCTTACGAGACAATCAAAGATTCGGATGATTTCGACGAACAACTGATTCGTGAGATTTTATTTGGTTCTTATGGAATAGACTTGTTTCATGATCGAATTTATCATGGTTCTTCCGTTTCTTTATAGCTTTTGTGCACAGAGATTTATATTTTACGATTAATCCACTAATTTTTTTTTTTTTTTTTAAATCCAGTTATATACCAAATTTCAAACAGCTGATCAAGAATAATTGTCTTGACTTCATAAGATGACAGGCAAAATTACTTGTTTAGGTAATATTTGAATTTGAACAAATGAATTTTTAATTAACAATATTACTAAGCAGTAGCTGTTTAAAAGAAAATTATAACTAGTTGAAGAGTACAGAAAACCTTTTTAAGGCTTCGTATCTGATTTTTTCACTACCACGTACTGAAGTATCACTAATGAATTAAACACTATCAGCTATATTTTTATTTAAAGCACACTGAATATTGTAGTAAAAACATAACTTTTCCTTGATTCTAGATGTTCTTTTACGACGGGATACGCTGTTGAAACGGGAAATGCGCAGTAGTGGACTGGGATCGCTAACCAACAGCTGGGTTATTTTTGAGTCGAAATCTCCCAAAGTTTTAAAGAAGAAATTAGACAGAAAAATGGGTTCTGTTGAAGTGTCAGAGTCACTGGGGGAATTTTCATCAAACACTTCATCAACGTTGCTGAAAGTGCGGGACTATCTAGATGACGATGGGAAATCTGCTTCGGTTCCAACAGCTAGTTCCAGAACAGAACACATTACCTATAGCTCATCGAAGGTCACGAGCATAACAGAACTTAATAACACAAAAAATATTAGAACAAGCGTACCGGAGAGATCTGGTTTAACAGTTGAAGCTGAAATCCCTCGACCTGTGGCAATTAAACCATCCAACTTGACAGGTCACTTTCAACAATTTTTATCTGATTGATTGAGGGACTATTTGCATACCACCGTCTTTTGACTCTGAAATGAATTCGATGATGCGGCTCTTCGTGATCTTTATTAATATCATTTCATGTTTCAGTGATTGCTTAATTAGCAGTAAAAATGCAAGAGCATTTTGCAGAAGATGAAAGAAATCGTTTGGAGTTGCAAGAAGTTGTAGCAGTGGAAGCGCTGTGGGCGGCATTTGCTAAAACGGAAACGCCGAAATGCAAGAATTTTTTCTGCTATTGTTAATGTAGCACAACTTTTTTTTCCTTAAGTCACTGGAGAACTTTCACATGTATAGGAAAGGCAGCAGTATCTCTGGTATTCCATGCAGTAAAAAAATTTCGACAACTTTTCTTAGATTTCTCCTTTTAGTTAAAGATGATAAGCCAATATTGGATGCTATCGAGGCTGTTTTGAATTCATGTAGAAGTTATCGGGCTGTGCTCGAAGTTCCATTACCAAAAACGCTTGCAGACTTACGACGTGGATTGAAATTCCGTAAGTTTTTTGACTTGTTTAAAAGTTAACCACTGTATTGATAATTATTTTCCACGTTTCATTATGCTGTGGTTAAATTTTGCAAAATTTTTTCATATGCTTGCTGAGGGATGAAACATTCAGTGAATAATTTACTTTTACAGAGGTGAAGTCTATTAATGAAGTTATGTTCCACTTTGCTTGCATTTATTTTATTAAATCTCAATTGCACAGTTTTCAGGCAACATTCAGGAAGCAGTAGGACTCTTACAGACTTTGATAATTGAGAGGCATGAAGCGAAAACAGGTAAACTGCATGTTTTTCTTGCAGATTTTGCGAATATTTGTTCATTTTCTAAGAAACTTTGAATATTGAATTTTTAATCTCCCAAGATATGTAACATTAGGTATCGAAACGGCATGCGTCCTTTCTGTTCTGATTAGGAAAAAATGAGTATGGCTGCCGAACTTTATATATTGGAAGTATGCAGATTACTGAAAAGAGATACTGTGTTATAATTGAGTTCAGGTTTTGGGACTACTGCTTGCTGCGAAGTAGTTCCATCCATTTAAGATCGCCTATGCTTCTCTGATTGACTTCTCATATCCTTCTTAAAATAAGACTTTCTTTTGTTTGTTCTATCAGAAGAAAATTAAATCCATAATTTTGCCTCACAGTTCAAAGAACTCTTTCTTTCTGGATATCTTCCACTCTTTTGTATTATATATAATTTATAAAATAGTGAAAGGATATATAAATAAATAAATGGATAGAGAAATATATATATGTATATATACATGTTTATTTATTTGTATTTATATTATATTGTGCCTTGTAGATTATTACTATTTCTCCATTTAACATATAAAGAATAGTTGATTAAAAAAAAAGGAGATTCCGCTTTGGTAGGTGTTAGATTTTGATAAAAATGAATTTTTTTTTAGTTTTCGATGAGGGAAGCATCATAAAACAGTTTAGTACCAAAGTGTATATACGGCTTAGTAAATTTTTGTTTCTATTTTGTTTCCATTGTAGCTTTGTATCAGCAACCTGCAAGATGAATTTAAGTGTTTAAGCGGAATACGTCAGTACCTTAGTAAATTGTTAATCATTAAATTAGACTATAAAGAACGACTGTCCAGCTATAACAGAGAATCGTACTGTGGATGTTTTTTAAAGAAAAAAAAAACTTTTTTGATAGGAAATATGCATTCAAAACGGAAGAATTTCTCAATTATATAAGTATAATCTGAGAGATAGTCCAAAAATACTATGATTTTGGTTGGAATGGGAAAAAAAGAGCTAACAATTTGGAGGGTTCATATTAAGAAGCGACAAGAAGAATGAAAATAACTTTTTTCTTAATTGTCGCAATACCATCAGCCAGGACTACCCATCCAATAATTATTCAGAATACGTGTCCTAAAAATGTTGGTACGAATGTATGTGGTCGTCTTGAGATAAATTTCGAATTGTAGTGTAGCATTTATCTATTAATGAGATTGCCAGAACTGTGCAACTATATTATATATCTGTCTAAAGTGCTGCAATCTAATATTTGAGAAAAAACTCCCTTGGACACTAAAATAACTTTTTGAGTTTTCTGAGGAATATTCATTGTTTGCTGAAGACAATTACTAAGTACTTTTAGGTCGTCGAGTTGACTTAACTCCGTTTGAAACTCCGGAAATTCGAAGACTTCGGACACAGTTTACTGCTTCTGCTGCAGCACCCAAGTTGAATGCTGCTGTTTCATTGGAGACAGAAGATGTACCAGGTTCAACTGTCCTGAAATCTTCAATTGAACCTAAAAATGACATCAAACAAGAAGTGGATGAGTTGCCGCCCAAGAAAAAACAAAAACAAAAGGATGAAGGAATAGCTGAGTTTGGTGCAAAAGAATTGGAGAAGGGAAAGAAACCAACGGAAGATAAAGAGAAAATTGAAATGCTGGCTACGAATCGTCCAAAACGTCATATTAAGGCACCACACAGGTAATCATTTCCTTCCCAGACTTTACTGAAAACATTTCAAGTTATGAATCACCATAGAAAAAAAGGTTATCCTTCCGCCCTTGCCAACTGCTCCCATTTTTAAAATTTTCAATGAATAAATTCTTCCAGGTTTATATTTGATGACGAAGAAAAAGAAGAGGAAAAAAAGAAAAAAAAGATAGCACGGGCACGAACAAAAACCGCCAAAGGACAGAGTTCAAAAGCGATAGAGAAAGTGAAAGGAACAGTGCCGGAAAACAATGAAAGCAAAGAAAAGAGTGACGAGAAGACTGATTTGTTATCATCGCCAGTGTGAGTTCAAGAATAAATTATCACTGAATTATTACGAATGTCTTTATGGCTGCTGCTAAATCCAGTTAGTGACCCTTCTAACGAAGAGGAACACTTATTGACAAATTGCATTTCAGAACTTTAAAAAAAAACTGTTCCAGGGAGATTTCTAACATGGAAACAATAGTAGTAATCCCGGAAGATGATATAGTGAATGAGAATGATTATAATTGCTGGTCCTCAAACGGTGATGACGAAATGTGAGTTGAGAATTATTTTAGAGAACTAAAATCTTTTACTTAGTCTTTACAGAAGATTTACCTTCCCCAATAATTAGTTATTTAAAAAATAATTTAGAAGTTAAATTTCTCTTCACTTAATCTGTACTCAAGTGCATTAAAAAAAAACTTTTGCACAAATTCACCTTTCCACTATCTTATGCATATGTAGTTTAATGTGTAATATTGTTTGAACTTCATTGTGTCGTTATGTTGTATATTTTGCGATGTTGCGCAGGGTATGGTGGAAGAGTTCAAGAAGTTGATCAAAGTTATTTGTCAAAATAACGGAGCTTTATAGACCTAGCATATTTAAAATGTTAAAGTTGGTGTTTTATATAGACATCGTAATATAAAAAAATTACCGCAGGTCGTCAGCAGGTTTCTCAGTAAAAACATTACAGTTTAAAATTTCAGGTTTTTGGGACTCGATTTAACTGATGTGTCTGCTACACACGAATTCAAATGCGAAGCTGATGGAACAGTGCACGATGTGCTTCGTTACATCGCCACCTTGAAAAACGGCACTGCTATGGAAGTGAGTAGACATGTGTATGAACTTTGGACCGCTCGTAAGGTTCGTTTTTTTCTTTCTTGGATTCGAAATTTTGTTTTCTAAATCAGGTAAATACATTTCCATTAGATCTGTCATCATTTTTATGCTCCTCAAGTTACTGAAATAAACGATCAATAATCATCTGCCGAGAAAAAAAAAAGGACGGCAAGTTGATTTTCTTTGAAATCCCGCTTTTTTTCCTCTCCTTTAATTAGATTTCTATTTTTTTTTCACAACAATTATTGGTGACTCTTTCGTTATTGGATAAAATTTTTAAGGAAATAAGAAATACAACGAGACAGCAACGCGAAATATCATCGGAAGTTACACAAAAGGAGCAAATATCATCAACCGATTTATTAATACATCCTAATAGTGCTGGTAGTTCGAATGAATTGATGAATCCTGATAATTTATCAGGCATTCATTCCAGTGATTCCATCATTCAGCTGTTGCCTGCTGGACCATGTAGCTCACAAAACACCGCATTCGGAGGTGCTGTTGGGGAACAGAATGGAAGTGGAGATTGCGGTCCGTGGAGACAAGTGAGTAAAAAGGTTATTTTGGGCCAGTCCGTTTTAACTGACTGTTTATGTTGCTGAATGAATTTTGATGTGGGTGGAGTTCATTTTTTAAAGGAAGGTTTTTAAAAAAGTCAAGTGTAAAAAGATCCTATATATAATCTAACTATAAAATAACTATAAAGTATAATTAATACTAACTATAAATTAATAACTAACTATAAAGTCTCCTAAAAGTTTTGCAAAGTTATAGTGTTTGAGTTAGGCTTCTTCGTAATTTTATATTCTTTCGTAAATAAAAATTGCAGTTTTCAGGTAGCATTTAGAAAGGATGCATCACTCAGTGGTCCGGCAAAAATGGATAAACTAAAGACTCAGTATGACCACTTGCTTATGATTTCGGAGAAGAGCTATGTAGGGAAATTGTCAGCAGAATGGATGTATGTCCCGGAAGGTGGACCATTCGATGATAGAGTGAAACGTATAAGGCAGTTTGTTCAGGAGCTGGAAGATGTACTTAATCATCCAAACTCGACGTGGAGAGACTATTTCAACATGAAAAGTTTGTTCTTCGAGAAGTTGTTTTATTTTCAAAAATACGAACTGAATTAACAGAAGGCTAATTATTGAAAAAAAATCCACTTAATCATCCAAACTTTTTAAATCCAATGATGTTTTTCAGAATATTTGCAGACATTGATTGATAATGTTATGGTTGATTTCAGTGCACTCTCTGGACAAGGTTAGTAAAAAATTTCGGGAGATGAATATTGCTACTTCAAAATTTTTCACAGAAGTATAAGATGTAGACATTATTCAGATAGCACTTTTTGGCGAAGATCCAAATCTAAAGTAAGGCCATGGAAGTCTTGTTAGTGGGAAATATCGAATCACATTCAAGTATATTTCTCAATTTTTTGTTTTCAGTTGCATCGAACTATCATCTGCCTTCATCAAATATTACATTTTCATCCAGCAGAAGTACTATAAGTGATGCTGAACGTGATAATGCGGATGTTTCAATCAGGCCAAATTCTAACTGAAAGTGATGTGATTTACTCACTTCACAAAAGATTATCAGTTCTTACCATTCATTTCTTAATAGAACTGTCCATTTGTTCTGATTAATATCAATTCGAGGTCATTTTTTTCTTCAACTGTTGTTTTCTATAAATTTATAGCAATAACTGATTTTACAGATAATAATATTTTCCCCTTGTCCAACACCGTCTTGAACTGGGTCTTTTGTCACATTGCCAAACTCCAAGACAAACATGTTTTATATATTGGCTTATATTCTTCACACTTCATTGTTACTTTTTCTCAATAAATCTTTTTAATAAAAAGCATCTCATTCGTAACAAATTGAAATTTTCATTTTCCTACTGTAAAATTTTTGGTCATCCAATATATCAAGGTTTGGAATCGGAAACTGTATTTCTTTCGTGGAATCGAGTTTTCATAAGTACTGTTTAGTTTGGTTCTCTTACACACTCATTAGCTGAATGAGTGAAATCTATTTTGTTTGCACTCGTTTTCTTTCTGCATTCATTCTCCTGTATCTTGTAAAATATTTTTGCTTGACAAATAAACTTCCTTATACTTTTTTTCTTATGAAGAAAGCAACTGGGAATGTGGACCGGGAGCTGATTACTCTCTAGATCCAGTAATATTTTAGCAGGCGAATCCAAATGTTCCATTTTTATGCTTTCTGTCTGGAACTTCGATAGTCTTAGGGTAACCTGAGTTCGCATTTTTAGTGAAATATGCAAATTTCATTGATAAAACTTCAATTCCTCATAGTTTAAGAGTTAAAATGGATGGTTCAGCCTTCTCTCCTCCTCAAACAGATACATCGCATTCAAGGCTGAGATGATGCGAGAATTTCTGCACAACTCCATGCAAGTCTAAACTGCCAGAGAACTGATGATGAGAAAGGCTAATATAACCAAGTGGGACAGCTGAGACCGAGAATTCATACTGTTAAAAGCTCAACAAAAAAAGATTCAAGTATCAAATAATGAAGTTTTTATAGAATTTCATAACTTGCATATAAATATTTATAGTAAATGATAATACATTATTGTTACATTATAATCAATACAGTAAACAGTCGTATACGCTATGTCACGAATACTTGAGCAATATCGTCGTGTTCGTATGTTCTCCTCAGGAATGTGTCCGTGACTCGAATACCAGAAACTGACTAAAAATAGGAAAGTTTGGAAAACATTGGATCTTGTCGCACTGAACTATAATTATATATGATTACTGTAACTATACGGACAAAAGACTGATTATTGATGAAAACAATCGCATAAACCGTCTGCTACAATCTACAAAGCGATAAAACAACAAGATCAAAGGAGGCTTGTTGAACGCCACTCAGACCTTCAGTACTAAGTACTACAGCACTACTAATTGTTGAAGTTGGAGATGATTTTTTTGCCATCGAAGGAAAAATTTCGTTACAACTGGTATGTGGTATCATTGATGATCTAAATCCTTCTACAGAACCAAAAAGAATCAAAGTATGAGATGATTCCTATTCTCTGTAATGAGTTCCTTGACATGGTATAAAATTTGAAAACATGTAGAATATTCCTATGCAGCGCATTTCCATAAATTTATCACTATTGAATTCCATTCGAGCTCTTTCGCATTTTATTCAATTTAAAATTTTAATATATTCAATAAACTGAGATAAAAGTACTTGCAATCCTGGTGTTAGTGGTAGTAACTCCAAACAAAAATCAGTTGCATTGTTTGGTGGCAACTGGCCCAATTCAACACCACTGGTTGAACAAAAAGCAATATTTGGTTGCAATTTATCATCCAAAGTCAGCACCAAATCCAAGGATCGTTCGCTAAAAATCCTCATTTCAAAGCGCTTAAATATGTAAAGTCATAAATTATTTGTACTAAGTGCAAAAATTCCAAATACTTATTTTTTAGGCCTCACCTGCAATTATGGAGACGACATACCATAGCAAACGGCTGCAAGACGGTCACTGTTGCCGGTATTTTTTCAATAGTAAGTCGCAAATCACCATAACCTGGAGCCTGAAAACATAAATTCTTGAGATGTTCGAAGTTTTTATTCCTTTAATCTCCACCTTATATATCTTCAGATGTTAAAACACTCAAATTTGCTAATAGTGAAAAAATGTAACAGACCATTCGTTGCAGAGCACTGGTTTGTAAGCGACCTCTTTCGCCCATACTAGTCCTCCAGACCATATCTAGTTTTCCAATTGATGTTCCTTTCCTATCAAACAAAGCAACATAAAATTGTCAGCCTCGCAGTATTGACTTAAAGTAAGAATATATCAAGGCAGTGAAGAGCATATCAATTTTCGATGCATTAGATCTCCGAAAATCCCAAAAAAAAAACCTTCATGTTTATTTTGTTTATCTTTCACTAAATGTAACTACAGCATGCCTCTTTCACTTAGTTTCATTTTTTCCTTTTTTAATTAGTGCAAATACTTCCACACAAAACGAAATATTTTAATTAACAAACCTGAAATAGTTGAGGGAATAATCTGTTATTCTTGGTCTAAGACAAAATAGATATTGCCGAATATCAGTTGGATTAAGGTATGACTGTTCCATAGGTTCGTTCCTAACGATACCACTTTTAATGATAATTATCAGTGACTAGTCACAATTAATGGTTGTCAACATAATAATGCAAGAACCAAGAATCTAATCACACATTCATCCATAGTATTAACATATTATAAAAGTAATAGAAATCTTGACGGGAACAATAATTCTTTAAATAACAGATGGGCAACATTTTAAGGGAAAATAATGTGGAATAAATAAATAAATTAGCTAATAAAAAAAAGGAACTCTGTTTCAGGAGGTGAGATCTCAGAACTTATATAGAAATTGGATGGTTCCAGGGTCACTTTCTCCAGAACCATTGGTAGTTCAGAAGTGTTCTGAATTTGTGCTTCCAGATAAACATCATTATTCTGCAAAAAATTATCCTTACAAAATGTATTAAATATGAATATGGCTGATGAATTAAAATTCTTCTTTTATTACTATAACACTAATTAAAGAAAGAATACTTGGCACTTATTTCTTGACTAGTACAGAGTTTAGATGATCTTTTCATCGAACATTTTATTCAATATTTTGGGTGCAAAAGAAGCTTAGAAATTTGTGGAACTCAGATTGTCATTTACATAGTCAAAAATAATAAGCAGTACTAGTGGGAAATTATATGTTTCCACAAAATATTTACGCTTAATTTTCTGGAAACGAAGAAAATTTTCAAATATCTTTCTGTTCCACACTCAAATCAGCTTACCAGATTGTCCTGTAATTACAGTAAATACCACTGGCTGTTACACGCACAATTCTTCCATATATTCATGCAAGCAAACCAATTAGATTAACACAGAAATAGGAACCAATTTAAAGCGTTTTATTTTTGCTCCAGTTTCTTGTAATTATACAAGCATTTCACTATACTACGGTGTCAAATATAAAATTCATGAAAAGGGAACTGCAACTGGATTTTAAAACCTCGCCAAAAATACCAGTGTCCATAATCGATAAAGGGTGACAATAAGTCAATAGATATTTAAGCTAATTTAGTATGAGAATAACTGCAACTATCTTCTTTACTTTTTCACACAAAACAAAATGGCTTTCGAAACTGCATTTGGGATAATCAACAAAATATTCATAATAAAATATGGAAATGAAAATGCGGTATTTACCTCAGAGTTATAAAACTTTGTTCGAACGTCAATTGGTTTTGTGACTGGAAATTTAAAAAATTTCCGAAAATACATCTCATCCTTCGGTGTTTTGTAGCTCACCGCACATACTAATCTGCAAGGTAAATGAAACCAACAACTCGTATAAAACAACCAACTTACATCTAACCTCCGAAAATTACTAACAAATTTAGAAGTCAATGAATGACACAAAAACCAAATATATTTAATCAATGTAAATGAGGGAAATCAATTCCACTTTCTGAATACGCAACTATTCATGAAAATATTCTGCTAAAAGAAGATAAAAATCCAGAAAACCAAGTAATTCAAAGAAAAATCAAATATAATACAGCTTAAAAGACCACTCATCTAAAATAAACTCCACTACAATAAAGAGTTCTCATTAAGTAAGGAAGCTTATACTAAGAAAAAAAAAATACTTGAAAAAATAACTACTTAGATATATAGTCTCTTCATATATATATATATATTTCGAAAACCTTCCAAAAATTTCATTTTGAATATATACAGGACGGAACATTACTCAAAGAGATCGTTCAGTTCGTCTTTCGGACTCCTAACATTAGAAATTAAATTTGGAATACGATGAACGCCAAATTGCTAAATTCATGCATATTCGGAGCGTCACGTAATCAATTATGTGACCAGAACTACTTTCCCAATCTTTAAAAAAAAAAATGTGTAAACGAACACATACATATGCTGTCCAATTTCTTTGATTTCATGACTGATAACTTCTCCCAAACATTTTCCTGGTTCAAGCATAGCATTCGCTTCTTGCAGCTGCGATGGTAGGGCGTTACGCTGGCTTGTAGTTTGTAAGTCAGTCTTCAAGAAAGGTTTTACCAGAGCAACGATGATTTTATGAAAAAGTCAACATAACAAACTAAAGTTTGAAGAATTTTTGACAATTTCGAAGGATTTCAGCATATATTATTGAGGGAATATCACAAATGTATATACCTTGACGCAAATATCCGTCGCAATCTTATCGCTTATATTCTGGACGCACACGTAAAAAGTGAATGTCTCTCCTAAGTAAATGTTTCTGCAATTTTTAATATGTCATTTTTTTGAAAGTTTTTCGAAGTTTACAATCTGCTGCATAATTATTCTTGCCAAAGGTTTACAGCCACAACTTCAGAAATTACATAGTGAAAAAAAGAGGTCTGTATCAAATCCTTTTTAAAAAATGTGAAATTCAAAATGTTATAGTAAAATTCGCTACTGACTATTAGAATTTTCTCTTTTTTTTTTTGAAATTACTGAGAAAGTCAGACATTTGTTTAAGTTATATCACTACAAACACAGCTGAATGGGCTTTGAGTGTTTTGTAGACTTACTCGAACTTCTGCGGTGCCATAAGATACTTTCCGACAGGTATATCAGCTGCTTCTTGTCCAGTTAAACGACAAAGAGCAGAACCAATAAGTCGGCTGGTTGTATCAGCTGGATCAACTGGCAGGCAAATACTTTCGTAGAATTTAGGACGAGCAAGGCGCATAACTACAAAAAATAGCTGTCAAAGATATACATTAATAAAAAGTATAGAACTCTGGATTCACCTAACTTGTAAACCAACGGGAAAATTTCATATACACAACCTTTCAGGGTCAGGATCTGTTCTTTTGTTGCTTCGGCCATGATTTAAAAACACAATTTCCAGTATTTCAATTCGTTACTTCGAATATCGGGCCAACATTCTAAACTCTGTATGTATGCTTTTACATTCTATAAATCTCTAATTCTTAATGCATCTAATACAGCCGAAATCGGACTGATAGTCGGTTGATCCTAAGTATTCAGTATTCTGAAAAGCAAATTATTTTATTGAACTGTGGTTTAGTTTTTTCTGAATCTTTCAAATCATTTTGGTTGGGCTCATTCCATTACCTCCACCAAAGAGGAGCCCATCCTTTAAAAGACTATGGTTTTATTTCAAAAGAACATCTGATATTCTTCTGGAAAAACAAAACTCCTCCGATATTATACACATATTGAAACAAAAAACTGAAACAGCAAGTTACTGGTCGACTAGTTTAGGACGACAAATGCTTAAAACGACCTGGCGATATCGGAATTATCTCCCCCTTTTACGAAGCCCAATCTACAAATGAACATTTCAACTGTCATTTTTAACAACACCTTTCGACATACTAATAACGGAAAACTCCATAAAGTACTGTACCCACTGCCAACAACATAACTGTCTGCTAGTTAATCAGGAAAAAAAAAACTAGAACTCCGGTTCAACTTATTCTCAACGTTAACGACGGCAATTTGAACAGTGCAACCCAATTAATGCATTACTTTTCTTCGAATACTAATTTACTAACATCGATCAAATACCAAGCATTCATCCCCACCGAGAACCTTCAAGTCAATCGTTTTGTCCATTGCAACTACCTTTCTAGAGAACAGTTAGCGTTATGATCCCTTGAACCACCTTCCCCTTCCCCACCAAATTTTCAACCTTTATTGTTTACATATTGAATTTATCAATATAAAATCTCTGTTCATGTAAAATATGAAAAACAAGAGCGTTATCACCGTGCATCAACAAGTCGATCGCGTACAGAATTATAGAGTAAAAATTATTCAAACATTTATTTTGTAGAGAAACTGAATTTCATCAAAGAAAAATGATTGAACAAAACAAACTAAATCGGAAAATTAAACATAATTATTCATGCTTGAGAGCATTAACTTAACAAAAAACGACCGCCGTCCATTTCATCTTTTTTTGAAAATCACTAAAAGTGATCACTTGAGAAAAGCAGACTTTTTTTGACTTAAGAGAAGATATTAAATGGTATATATAAAATAACAAATATATATTAAATATCAGAACGAGAAAAGCATTTAATGAAGTAAACGCAAACACTGTATGTTCACGACGAGCCATAGTAAATCCCTTTTTTACCAATTTCGTATCACCGGAAAGTAGGCTGCCCCAATGTGAAACTAATAGAAAATCCATAACATCAAAATTCTAAAATGCTTGCGCGGGAACAAGGTTTCGAAAAACGATGAATAATCTATGGAAACACCTTGTACCAGAGAATACCCTAAGTAAGGTGTCACAAAATGTCAACAGTATTTTCAAGCAGCCAGTTTAGCTTCCATTTCCCCGCCTTCGTGATGAAAACTTTGTCCGTGTTCGTGTCCATGCTCATGCTTACAATCACCAACTTTTGATTCATTTTTGGACGCTTCATCGAAATCACCCACAAGATCTAAATATACATACAAGTTTTCTATTTTCATTTTCCCCACTTTCTTTTTTCAACTAATGAAGTTTTTATTCGATGTAAATTTCTAAAGCTATTAAAATCATCCCACATCTTTTATTCCCTTTTTTCTTTCTATTCTGAAAACTCGCTCAAAACTGCTTTTTCGATCTATGTATATAAAGTGTCGACTGTTAATGCGAAACCACTACTAGAGTCTTAAGCACCTCACGCGTGATTATTTCCTTACCTTACACTTATAGAAATGAAACTTGCACAAAAATGCAAACCTGGCACATCATCATCATCGTTGGATTTGAATTGACTAGTAACATTATTTGCCAACTTTTTCAAGTGTGTCAATGATTCTGCTCCCAACTGATTAAGAATACCAGGCAACATTTCCGTAATTTCTGAAGTTATGTGAGAATGTCATAATGAACTGTCATTTACAGTAATATAAGTAAAACCAAAATCAAATGTGAATATTAGAAAACACTGCATGGGAGAACTTACGTTTGTTTTCAGCACTTCCCGTTACAGAAAATGTGTTCGCTGGAACAGATGCTTGTACTTTTGGGTTATTGAAATGTATCACTGTCCCATCGTCTTTTATCATATTGACCTAAACACTCTATGTTGGGGAATAAATTCAAAAAAGTTTGAATGGTTTTTGGAAGGTGGAAGAAGCAGGAAAAATGCAAATCATACGGAACCTCTTCAATTCCAGGAATGTTTGTGACTGAAAGCTTCTTAAGATTGCTCTGTAATTTCTTATCATCCGTAGCTGCGGTTTTATGGACTACCTTCTTCTTCCTGCGTGCTGTACCCTAAAATAAAAAAGCAAACATTTCTGGATGACAACATGCAATATCACTCAGTTTAACAGGACTTAATCAACTGATAAAATGAGCCACAAGCAAAACCAGCCTTACCTTACCACCCGTTCGAACCTGAGCTGCATTTTGCTGTAATTTCTTGATTTTTTCTACATTCATGTTTTCCTTGCCTTCTTGCCGCTAGCGCTGCTTAGTACAAACCGGAAAATAGTCTACGTAAAGTTCAATGTAAATGGAACAATGAATTAACAATATATTACAGAGTTCTACGAAATGAAAGATGTGTTGCAGCAAATTAAAGCAGTGCTGATTCAGTTATATGCCCGTTAGTACCATCTTTAATAGTAAAAACGTGTTACTAAAAGTTAAAAATCTTCAATTCTTGAAACTATAAATTATTATATTGAGCAACTGAGAAGTATGATTCTACAGCGAAGATGTGTAAGCATAGACGACAAGCTACTAAGAACTGGGGACAAGTATTTGATGTCACTTATAGTTTTTTGACCTGCTTCATGATCATTTCAAAAGTACCAATTCCAATCAAAAGATTTTTTTCGGGAGAAACCGGATAATCAATTGAAGTTCACTACTAACATTTTTGACCGATTCAAGGAAATTTGTATATTTAACCGTTCATTCTTCATACTTTAGTGGTCAATCTTTGATGAATAGTGGCAACAGACAAGAACATAATCACTAACGTTTCTAGCCAATTCTTGAAACTCGCTTCAAAGTCATCTTTCACGCCCGATCATCAATATAAAATGTTTTAACCTCTCCTAAGTAGGAAAACTTCCCCTCTACCTTCTACCATTCATATATAACAAGAATTTACCCCTTTAACTCCAAACAAATAAACAGCTCCAGCGAATAAAAGGAGTGAAGGAAGACACAGAACCCTTCCTAACCTTTACCCCGATATTGGTCTGTAGTACAGCGAGACCATTTCCGCTTCGCTACAAGTTTTCACCAAGTGTCGACTAGTGGAATCAATTAGAAGTGGGGTACTGGATAAAGTGACCATCTCTTAGCAGTTTTAGTAGTTGCAACAAATTTAAAATACAAGTGAAAAAGACGGATGAATAATGTCCCCTACGATGAGTGATGCAGGTGACAGGATAAACCGGTGCAACGAGGATGTACAGTTCCACTCGATTTGAAACTATTAAAGAACTGACGGGCAGTCTTTTCTCCTCAATAAACTATCCTGTACATTATACTGATCAATTTACAAGCACTTCATGAGCTATACATTCTTTTGGTGCTATAATCTCTATGCCTCATTCACTTTTTTCAACTCACTTATTCCTTACTGGTGGTCCCTACCTGTCAGGATGTACCACCCCCCAACGTTATGAGAAATAGGAAGGCCACGAAGAGCTCCAGAATGTATGGTTGGATGACTGTCCACATCTTGCTTTTACATTTTAGCACTATGAATTTAATTATTCTGACGAGAATTTGACATTTACGTCTCAAAACAACTCACAGCATGCGAACGATGTTTTTATTCGATGTGTTATGACCAACCACCATAAACTTTAAAATTTAGACGTGGGGTCTTAAAAAGTTCCACTCATAACAGTGTCTCGTTATTTTACGTAACATACAGTGTCAGGATAAAGTTTTTAATTCCACAATACAGAAATCCACACTCATTAGGATTCCACTCCTTTAATGAGAGCTCATGTGCAGCAATTTTTAGGTAGAAAAGGAACCAAATAGTTCGAAATAATGGAATAAACTAAGAGGGATAAGGAATTCAAAACATATGAAACTGTATAGCTGAAAGAAAACGATACTGCCGTAGGTAGCAATAAACAATGCCTATTTCAAATCGTTCAATTTCAAACATAATTTTCCTTCGAATTATATCAACAACAATAAAACTCTCCACATGAATAAAGAATACTCCGAAATGTATGAAAGAATGCCGGGACAAAAAATTTATACAAAATCCAAATTTCTTATACGATGAAGCTAATAATACTGGCTTACGATCTGAGAAAAGAACAGATTACTTAATTAATAGAAATGATAGAAATACATTTGCACGCACCTTATATATCCTGTATAACACAACTATAATTTTAAGTTTCAGTTAAAAGCTTTGCTCAGTCTTCCTGATTTTAAAAGCACTTCCCCTCCACAATCTACTAAAATAGGGGTCATAAAATATAATGATATCAATAATCGAAATTTTCTTGCGTTCTTTTTATGTAAATTTCTTTTTCGGAAGAGTTCATCTGAGATACTAATTCCGGTGTAATTTCGTCTAGATAATATTTCATTCCAGCAACAAAGATGACTTCTTCATCGTCACTTTCTATGCTAATCGGTTCATATTCAGCACCTTGACCAGAATTATTCGATATTTCTGGTTTTGCCTAAAGCGATGAAGATAATAGAGGTTTCATGAATTAGCAATAACAAACTGGAAAAAAAAATAGGTAATCGGCAAAACAGAAGTTTAGGTAATAGAACCAAAAGCCGAAATCTTTTTGTTGGCTTTCCTGACATTTTCTCTCCTTTTTTTTTTTTTTTTACTATTTTGTTCTTTTCAATCCCTGTATCTCATTTTTCTCAACCAAAACAGCAAAGCAAAATGGCGTTGTTAAAGACCTCCTCAAATTCAGTGACCAGTAAGCTGTCGATATCATTTTTGTTTCGCTCAGAACCCATGTTTTCATTCAAATCGCCAGAATTGTCGGATGAGGTTGCGAAAGAGTTTAATACCTGTTCATCTTTCTAAAAAAGCAAGAAAAAGACTCGCTATTTATAGTTATAAAAGAATGGTATTGAAAGATTACATTAATAAATTTCAGGTCAGATGAAACTGCTGATCTAACGAATGAAAGTAGGCAGGTGTTTCTTTTTTTAAAGTTTTTCGTTTTATAGTTTTTTACTTTTTACTTTATAAGTTACAGATTTTCAAATTAACTAACTAGTTACCGTCAACAACAAAGCTCGTGCATCAATAGATCAAAAATTTCATCCATTTCATGCGTGATATTGATATTGACTCTATTACAAAATAAAAAAAAAAGTAGGTACTATAGCTAAGCATCGTAAAAGCACGTAAAAAGGCATACCTGATTACTATGAAGCCAAGGAACAAGCTTTTTAGGTTCAACATTTGGAGTGGCACTTTCTTCTACAATGCTAACCATGATACTGTTGTGGTACATTGTGGATCGTGAGGCAGCTGTTTGTTCGCTGAATGGTCGTTCACCGACTGCTGCTACTCGTTTTCCCTCTGCTGAAAATTCGAAAAATCAGAAAGGAGAGAATTAAAAACGAGATATCGGCTTTACCCCTCTAAATATTCCGAAAATAAGTAGGAAATAACTAACATTCCATAAAGACGTTATCTACAACTTTGATAGAAGGCTCGACTAGATGCCTGGCAAGGCGTATACCATACAAGCTTTGCAGCATTGAGAAGAATGGAGCCATCTGCTCGTTAAAACGTGCTAGAGAGGACCTAAATTGTACGTAATTGAAGAAATAAAAGAACATGAAATTTCTGCAAGGCAACTGTAAAACAAGAAAGCACATACGGTTTTTCTGGTTTCTAATCAGATAGTAACAGTAAAGACTAGCTTAACTTGAAAAATCTTTAACTTACGGGTTGGAAATCTTCACAAAAGAAAGAAAAGATAAAATTTCTGATCCAAGAAAGGAAGATTTGCCTAGTTTCATCTGTTGGACCAGCAGTTTCATCTGGCTCGACAGTTTGCTGACACCGCCAACAACAAAGCTCTTGTGTCAATGGATCAAAAATTTTATCCATTTCCATGGCGTCGTATTGATATTGACAACCAGTACAGCGATATGACGCTTTATGTACTTCGTCTTTGTCTTTTACTTCTAAACGCTGCCTACAAAAATGAGTAAAAACAAGAGAAAGGAACACTCCAACTAAGAGTGAAAAGCACTGTACTAAACTGCAGAGTACTGCTACAAGATTTTTTAAACTGATGCTAACTATGGTGCACTTCTGAATTTCTTGAAGAATTTTTTGAATATGTGTAGAATATTACATATTTCAGAACAGAATCTAAAAAATTCAAAACAAAAGATTCCTAAAGATACGTTAACTTCAACCAAAAGAGGTTACCCAGAGAGAGAGAGAGATGCATCTAATTCAAATGACTACGACGTTGTACTGTATCGAGCAGAAAAACAATAAAAAGTACACCGACTGCTAAATAAACAATTCTGAGGTGTGACTGACCAACCTCATGTGGTCAATTTTATATTTCGCCACATTCAATAACGCTTTATAATTAATGAAATAATAATTGACTTTGCGCACCCGGCCGTCTGCTTCTTCTGATACTAAACGTTCTTTTAGGATTTTATCAACCTTTAGTTGCATTAGAACCTGAAACTGACTGCAAATATAGAGAGATATGAAGCGAAAGGGAAACAAAGTTAAACATTACATCCTATAGAATTGTAAAATTAACCCCATACAGAACAAACGAGTACGAAGAAATTACTGTTCTAAGAAAACGCTGGTCGAATTTGATCAATTGCCTAAGATCATCCTCCCTGATACATTTATTTCGTTGAACATAATTCAAAACAATATAGTGCTCCTTGCCATAAAATGTCTTCACCATCAACGATGCGAATCTTTAATAAAGCATAGTTAGTCAAACTTATCGTTAACCTGTCAATAAAAAAAGATAAAAAAGATATCGTAGTGGTAATTTAGCTCATACACTGAATAAAATGGGAAAAAAAATTAAGAAAAAGCAGCCCCAAGCTTATTGAGCTTAGGGAAAGAGGAGAAGGGAGATAAGGAAACATTGCTAAGGATGTGCTTATAGATCTGTATCATTTTACTTTTTGTCGCTGTTCAGAAAAGTGCTGTGATTTCAACGTCATACTGAAAATGAGCCACACGTTCCCATACCGAAAATTTTGATTAGTGATAATGAAATGATCAACAAGGACTCGAAAACAAACAGAATTTAAATGCATTATTATAGAACGTTAAGTTTTTACTGTAATCTATTTTTCTGTAAAAGCCAACCAAAGGGAAACTAACACAAGCCCTTTTCAAATCTATCACAAACGGTAATTACGATATTGAGAAAGTAGGTAGTTAAACCTGATCAGATTTTCCGGAAGCTCTTCAAGGATCATTTCTCGGTGCTCCTCATTCTTCCTTTGGTCACTGGGATCATTGTCAAGTGACATTCCACTGCTTTTCTATTACTTCAATATGTGCATTATGATCGATTAAGATATTCCTATATGAATCTGGTCTAGTACATATATAATAGATACTGGGTCAAATTTATGCAGACATCGTATATATATGGAGCTGACTTGCACAGTAAGAGAAAAGGAAGGCCAAAAGACGTGAAATATATTATTCAGTAATACATAGCAAGAATAACTCAGTAGAATCAACGTTCTGACAGGCACTTGTTCGAAGTTCACTTATTTCTTTTTCCTCTGGCAATCATAATTTAGATTAAGCACTTCTGTACCACAGTAGTCCATCCTAAGGTAGTAGTACTTGATTAGAACTTAGCAAATGGGTAATCCCTGCCGGAAAAACCTAGCACATCAACCTCTTCCACACCATAGACGGCCACTGCTATTTTAATTCCCTGTGACCATTACTCACTATAACGCAGATAACTTATGAAAATTGTATGTCTCAGCCCCAATGAAAGATTTTGTAACTCATAATTCAGATAATAGGAATGTAGTATTTAGGTGTTAAACTCTGAGATATCTCTTTGACATTGTTTCGAAGATGCCCAAAAGAGCCTCGAAATCCCCATCTTACAAAACCTCTAAGTGTAATTAGTTCAAAAACTCAAGAGTTTTTGAGTTATTTCTTCACGCAGAAATAGTTGATCCATGTTTGCGCATCCAAACTAGCGCAATAAATATATCAACGCAGCATCAGTTCACACAAAAATTAGAAGGAGAATTTTCCACAAAGCAGCCATTTAAATGAGAGAAGTGGTGAATGAAGGATATATCAATATTCAAACAAAACAGTGTGACACGATCAAGTCTTGGATAAGCTTTTACTAGACAGAAAACCATTGGCTTTTCGTTTCTCTGTCAGTTTTACAGTGCGAGAACTATTCTATCTCATTCATTATCTTATTAATGGTACAACATAATCAAGCATCAATCCATTATATTTAGAAATTCACAGCATGACTGATGTGCATAATTATATATTTCCAAATATTATCTTTGTGCCTTTTTGGTATCATCTCTTGCATGTAGTAGCGAGTTAATTAGAATACAACAAAATTTTTTCTGAGAAAATTTTTCTACGGAACCTATTTGAGTCTGACAATAAAAGCAAATTATAAATAGGATTTAAAAAGGACAAACTAAGTCATAATGGCAACTGATAAATCTTAATTGCACGGAAGACTTTAACTTCTGTCTTATTATTTCCAAAAATAATCCAATCATCTTGAAAACTGATGAGCACAATAATTTTTTCTCTCAAGATTACTGTATCACTTTAAAATGCTAGAATAGAAAAGTCGCTTTTTTCCTGTTATTTTATATAGCAGTCTTCCCTGTCATCATTTTCAATATATTTAAAGGATGTATCAAAAAATAAATAAGAGCAAGGGCAACTAAGTCAATAATATCGTCCGTGAAACGGAGCACAATAATCTGATTCAGTTCTTGAAGATTCAGATATTAGTAGAATTAGCTGCAGCATCCCACAGTGACCCCACTCTGAAATCATATAAAGGAGCAATACTGTAAGCACAGGGATGAAAATTTTGTTTTCCATCTATATAATGAAATTTCATTGTTTAACAAGTCAGTTTTAAATCCTCCGCCATTTGAAAAGGCAAATTCTGTAATACTTTTCTATTTGAAAAAACTTGTTAATTTTATCACTTCATATTTTGAATTCTTAAAATTTTCTAATTTTTGCCTCGATTTTCTTAATTTTGGGACGAAAAATTCAAATTTATATCAACTTACGCCTTTTAGTACTTGGTTTTCACTGAAGAGAATAGCAAAAAAGAGCCTGGCGAACACTTCACCGAAAACAGTTGCCACACAAATCCATACATTGAATGTCATAAATAGTAGCATTAAGACGTAGCTTAATGTTAATTGGATTGTATGCAAGATCGCATCCGTACATACAGCAGCAGTAATACGTGGGGCAAATCTAGAAATTGTGAATTCAAGTTTCTGTCAAAAATTTTTAACTTTTCGATAAACAGAAACTTCGAAAAATTGAACAAAACAGCCTGACTTAATGCTTGCTACACACGATTGTTCTGTATGTAAATCAACATTGTGTGGTGGTCGAATGCCTCGAAACCATCGAATACTTTCCATGATAAAGGACATCACAACCGTTATTGCACAAGTTGTTGCGATTCCTGAATTTATTATTTTTCATTTCTACAGAATGTTCAAAAGAGAATATTCAACTACTAAATTGAATAAGATGGTCTATCGCAGTGAACAGTGTCCATAGATAAATTGACTGATTCTCCTTAAAATTAATGGTGATACAAATCGATCTTCTGATCGCAACAACTTTGCAGTAAAGAAACAAACCGATAGGGCTAGTGACAACCCAAAAACTGAAGAGTACCACTTCACTGGAACCAAAATGGAACGTCATAGAATGCATATGAGACATCCCGGAATGGTCATGATGATCATGCATCGAATGGGTCGCAGTATTACTGATATCATCTCCTATATGATAATTATGATGATCCATTACAGTACCTTAAAAATGAAACGGCTTTAAATTTATTCTTATATAATATGATATAAAGCATCTGTTTTTATTTTTTATCATCATCTGTAGCTGATGGTACTTGCAAGCTTAATTAGTTTTACTTCCTGATACAAAGTTACAATTAAATCAGTGATAGAACTTTAGTCATTTTGATCTTAAATATTAATTGAAGAAGGCCATAATCTAGAAATTTCAAATACAATCCGGTCAAATATCTCATTTTAAATAGTAGGAAGGAAAGTATTTAATTTAATATTCTAACAGAAAAGAATGGGAGATAAATATTTCTTTTGAAAATGTGCAATAGTGTTGAGGGAAAAAACCTATTTCAAACAACCTGACCAGTCTTGGATAGTTCTTACTTGCAATAATCAAATTCCGAATTATTTTATTCCCGTTATTATACAAGATAAAAATTTGAATCCTTAATAATCCTGGAAAAAAACTCATAAAATTGCATATCCAGTAATGTACACAAACGACATTTCTTAACTAAGAGAGAAAGAGAGGTTGAATACCTATCTGCATATGCATGTATTTATATCAATCGAATAATCCATAAAAAGACCGTATTAGCAATAAAAGTGCATGCGTGATATTTGTAAATCATTTAATAATTATTAAAGAAACGAAAAATCAAACATTTCCGCTAGGATTACGGCCGAAGTTCTATAATGTATTCATTGAAACTCTTTTCAAAAGCCAACAAAAAAGATATTGTATCGTTATCACTTCTCTCTCAAAAATTTGCTATGGCATTTAATTTCTGCAACGAATAATCTTCTCTTCAGCAATACAACCGATTCTAATATCTACTATAATAGACTAGACTAGTACTATATTGTATCTTATTACTATTATAATCACTTTATCAATGAGCTGCACCATTTGCTTCTTTTAGTATGAAATATTTGGCCGGTACAAAATCTTAATAAAATTAACTGTTTTTAGAAAAATTAGCAGTTTTCTGATATTCAAAGATTTTTAACATATGTGTTGGACATTGCAATAAATAGTTCATCATATGAAACACTGTTTAAGTCAACTGAATTTTGAAGAGAATTTAATCTATGATTAAAATAGACTTTATTTACTGAATTAAAGCATTCAGTGATTACACTGTAGCATAAAACGTAGAAAAAGTCTTCTCTCACAATATTTGAATTAATAGGAAAAAGTAAGCTTCATTCGTAATCCCTTTCATTATGCTGTCATCAGTCAATGGGCAGATTTAACAGAGCAACAAGATCCTAAGCACTGAATGGCTATTATCACAGATCCCATCCTCAAATCTTAAAAAAGATATTACAGTAGCCTTATTAATTATGCATGCTTAGAATTGAGCAAATAAATTGAAAATTAGTACATAAAGAATGGAGTTTTTTTGCTTGAAATAGCTGAATGTTTACAGTTCCTGCACATTTAATATATTCCGTTTTCTTTCTATTGGTGACAGAACTTCACGGAATTAGATTTTCCTCATTTTGGATGAAGTTTTCAAGATATTATTTGGCACAATGAATATGAATCATTTCTGAGGAAAATATTCAACTTAGATGCAAAGACGACGACATTTGCCATTGAGTGCTAGACAGCGATTGCTTAAAAGATGAAACGATGAATCGTGACTGTATTTATTAAAATTGTCATCATAATCTCAAGTTGCTATTCTTTCTATATCGTAATGAAATGGTTACTTCTAATTATTCGAAAGGTCAGACTTACAACTTATAGGTTTTAAAACTATCCAATAAAATAACTGTAATAATTATAAGCAAATATAATCATTCACTCAGCAGAAACCTGACACCACTACCATTTCATGTAGAAAGACAATAAATTTCTTTGATTATGTTGTCACATATAGGTAAAAGTTCTATCTTCACCTGAATGTAAGCTGAAGTTTTAAATTTGAGAATGTCGGATATGTTAAATCACCTGAAACAATAAATTGGAATCTTGCTCAAGTTAATGTATTTTAATAGTACGAAGATAGGAATTGTTTGTTAAAAACAAAAAATGATCAATCAGAGAGATGACAGATCCAACGAGAAACATTTAACAGAAATAGCAAGGAATAAATATGACCGAATGATTAACTTACGTTGAAATCAAAACCGGTCTTCCTTTTCACGACAGCATAATAAAAAGTAAGTTGTGATGCCCTTAAAAATTCTCGCTCTTTGTCTTCCTTCTTTTTCATTGAATCAACTTGATAGTTTTTAAGGAGATTGTTATTATTTCACGTCATGACATCCATGTGATCTTCAAATCTATTGTAAAATACTTCCACAAGTTATGTTGAACTAAACTTTGCTTATTTTATCGGACCTTTTTTTTTAATTTCAAACAATCGAATACTGATAAATTCCTTTTTTTTCCCCTTTCAAATGACCCTTTCTCAACGCTCATCTGACTATTCCATCGATTTTTAATTGACAAATACATTTGAAAGCAAAGTAAACTAAAGGAGTTCAATCAATCCCTGCAACCTTCCACTGCCAAGGGTTCAGCACTCATTGAGTTTTGTACAGTAAAGCAATGCCTTTGAACTTTCAACAGTAATATCGCAATCATATCACTGAGTAATTTGACAGCACTCATTCGGTTCCTTGTAGATAACAAATGGAGTTAAGTAATGAAGCTATTAAATTTAGTTTTGCTCCTCCATTTTATTAGCTATAAGCTTGATTTTTCAAGAATGACAAAATTCCTGAAGGCATCTGGCCATTTCTGACAGAAAAAATATGCAGAAAGAAAATATGTACAGAAAACTGATATTTATTCAATGAGAATTTGATTATATATCCAAAAATAGACAAAATTTGATTGAGAAGTTGCTAAGGCCGATGATAATTATTGCAAATAAGATTCGTGGTAATTGTTGCAAATTACTGCGGTCAAAATGTAATTAATTAACTCATTGATCATCTTAATAAATAATTGTAATAATAAAATATAAGTCATCAAAAAAAGAAGTGAACCAAATTTATTCTTCTTTCATTATCATTATGAAGCCAATAAGATTAATAAATATTTCAAGTCTGAACGCTGATTTACCATAATCAGCATATTTAATTGAATTTATATTAAAAACTATTGAAGCTCCGACAAGTCTGATCAGTCAGTATAGAGAAGATCTTTTTGCATCTTCTAGTTTTCTTTTTTAGCTGCTGTAAAATCGTTTCATCTTCATACAGACTGCCTCTCTAGTCAGCTGGCTTCCAAAACATTTTATCCCAGTTACTCGGGAAGTTACTCAGTCTCCACTTCCCCAATATGACCCAATACCTCAATCCTTATATACTAACTTTTAATCATCCCTTCCAAAGCTCTCAAAGAGTCACTCAGGCCCAACGATGTTTCACACTGTAACAAATTTTAAATGTCTTGGATTTCGCATTGAAAAAAGAATTGATATTACAAAATTTGCTGAAGCCAGAATGTTCAGTATTTTCACCGATCGTGAACTGACAAATTTTCTTTATTTAAAATCTAATAACTGGAAAGACACAGAAGCACAGACGACACTTCGAAAATTTTAAGTTTTTTAGAAGGTGACTACCTTCCTTCTTTAATAAGGAACACAATATTTTTTGATTGAAACATGTGTAAAAAAATGAATTTTTTGTATGGATTTTGTCATCAATATTTGTTCGCTTGCTCAGTTACGAAACAGTAGCAATTGTAACAGTGGATTACCTTTCAATTTTTCCAGCATAAATCAGACAAGAACCATTCATACAAAGATAAGTCTGACCTTTTTTGATTGTGGGAAATGTCTCTTTTAACAATGCATTTTTCTTAATTTAGAAAAAAACCTTTTAAAGATTTTAATATTTTATCATATTTTAAAAACACATGGATTTCTCCAAAATTTTCCACTGCTATATAAATTCTGTCTACACTCTGCTTATTTTCTTAATTAAACTGCTCATTAGTGACCAGTACGGTTCCAGCAAAATGTTCAGAATCATCCATACCATAATAATTGACATTTCGTCTTCATAAACCATCCTTAAAAACCATTGTCTTATCATACTTAAATACAAATTACGTGCAAAACTAACTTGCTTCACTGTTCCCCAATAAATGATGGATTGAATTAAACTGAAAAGTTTCTGCAAATTACATTTAGGATAACTTTTATCATCGATTCTTTAAGAAAATTTCGAATACCAGTGGCCGTACACTTAGAATGGCTGACATTCTTAATTTGGTTCAGAGATCTATCTGACTTGTTTGATATTTAATATCCCATAAAACATCGAAGCAGGGAACAGAAAAGGTTGCAAAGGATTTGTGAATAATCTAGTCCATAATAGAACCATGCTCGAGAATCAGAACCTCCTATCATTTGTGAGTTGTCCAACAGCAACCCAAAGGATTTGCAAGTTATAAAGTGACTAAACACTGGAAAAATATCCATGACGACAAGTATACTGTGAAGCAGGGCAAACTCTCTCCTTCCAGTGATATGCTTCCCGTACATCACAAATTCCTTCCTTCATGGCAGCATTCTTGAACCTTTTAACTCTCGCCCCACATTGCACACTCACTCTTCATCCGCTTTTTTCTGTACCTGCCGGGTTTCATAGATTTAACGGTTGGTTCAGTCGTTTTCATTCCAAGCGAAATTGCGAAGTCGCAGTAACCCTGTAGATGTTGTTATTCGTAAAAGTCGGTGAGTGCTGTGGACGTAAGCAAGTGGATTGGTGGATTCTGAATTGTTCCTTAGAGGGATGTGTGACCATCTCGAGACACTCTGTCTACCCTATTTGCTTTATTCATTTCGTTTGCTTAGCCATAGCTACTTACACAAATGACAAGTAACAGTCAGAGTTGAATGGTAAGATGTTGGGCTTATTTATGTTTGCATGATTTACGATGATGCATCTCTTAACTGATGCTTAAGTGGAAGTATTTTCGTCTCTTCTGTTCATGTTGTAAGTACTTCTGTTCATTAATTTGTTCTAGATGGTAATTTGTTGCTTAATGTCTTTTTTAAGATAATCTTCAGTGATCAGTACTGTGTTATACGATAATCTTCAATGATAATTTTTAACAATAATCTTTTTGCATAAATGATTGTCTGTTATTGAAAATTTTGGTATATTTCAAACCAGGAAGTTTTCAAACACAGTTAAATTTGTCAATAATGTAATGTGACTCTTAATGAAATGTTAAAAAACAGGTTTCCACTGTTGGTCCAAAACAACTTAAGCTTGAATAATATTACATTTGCGGTTTCCATAATTGCCGTTTTTAGAAGCCGTGTTTTATTTTTTGGGAAACTTGGAAAGACTTAAATTATAAGACAAATTTTCAAATACGTTAGAGTGACTGTTACCAAGTATAAAGATGCGCATTAGGCTTAGCATTTATTTTCAAGTGCCGAAAAGACAGATTGGGCTTTGCTTACTTTATTAAATCACAACCTGCAGTATTATGAAATATTGTTGTGGCATGCAATTCCCAACTTGGAATTAATGCTACAGGTCATTGAAAATAATTTAATAGCTTATTTAATATGATTATGTATACATGTTTAAAGTAAGCGATTGTCCACTACTGCCTCCTGTCACTAATGCAGCTATTGACACGCTGACATTGTCAAATACAAAAATTCATCAAAAAAAATATATTTAACACTTATTACAGTCTTCCCGCTTGTTCTATTTAGGGTCCAGGAGGAGATTTAGCTTATAGTATTGATTTCTGCTACGTTCGGCAGAAGTGTTACGTGTGCAATGTGTACTTCCCTGTTAGCAAATTTGTGTTCATAATTTCATGATAATAACGTGTTGTAACGAGTGTACAAATTGGTAAAACTTCAAGCGAGAGGAGCGAATCTTCCTTCAAATGTTGAAGAGGTCAGAAATAAATATTTCAGAGACAGATGGTTGCAACAACAGTTGATTATACAAAACATTTCTGGGTAAACACTTAGTATCTCGTAATTTTACTTTTGTTAGATAAAAAGTTTCTTTTGCTTAGGTGAATTTCTGTGAGCAAACTTAATGGGTACCCTTTATTTATAAAACTAAATAGTAAAAATTTTAATTAGGAGGAAACTGCTGTTTGTAGAATCCAATCTCTAGTCGTGCTAGGCGTGCTTAAATTAAATTACAGGGTGAGAAACATCATGGATATCATGTTTTGTACGAGAATCTGAAGCATGAAGAAGAATCTGTGCAGGAGTTAGCACAGTTTGTGAAGGAAAGAGCAACATATGAAGAGGAATGGAACAAATTTTTGAACAAATGTATCGCTAAGGTATCTCTTTTTAATTTTCTTGATATAAATCTAAGGTTTAATTGAGCTTGCCGTTCCCGTGATTTCCTTGCTGTATATTTCACCTCTTGCTTTTAAAAGTCTGTTGTTTAGCATGTAACGGTACGACGCTAGAAGTGCAAGCATTTTATTCATAATTTTAATGAATACGCTTCTACTTGCATTTTAATGAGACAGAATTTTTGAACATACTTTCCAAATATGTCAGTTGGAAAGTTCATAAAATTTTAGACAAATGGCTTAGTCGCAGCAGGCTCTATGTTTTCAAATGCATGGCTAGTGACGAAGAATACAATGGAGGTTTTAACAGAAATACAGGCATCCTTCTATATTACTTTGCAACATCTGTTGAAAGATGTTAGTAGTTACGATAAGTTTTGAAGATCAGTTGTCAGGATTTATTAATTTCTGCGATATTATCATCTGAAGTAACGGTGTAAATCAGTAATATTTTGTCATTGTCGAGTATTTCAGTTATTTTCCTTCAGGTTTTTAAATATCACGATGAGTTGGTGCGGTCAAGGAAAAAAATGAAAGAGCAAGATGTTGTAGATGCAGTAAATTTGATGCAAACCACTACTACTTGTCTGCAAAAGGTAAGGATTATCTCATCGACTGGTTTTTTTCCTTTCATTCAGATTTTACCTCTCGAACCATGGTCATTTTTGATTAAAATAGCCGATTTTGAAACAAAATTGAATAACTTAAGTTGTCAGACTGCTATGTTAATCTGTCTTCTCATCCAGTCAAAAGAAACATACGTACAGCGAGTAAATGAACTAGAACGTTTAAGAAAAGAAAATGCCACACCGAAAGATATTTCAAAGGTTAGTTTAATAGTCTAGTTTGGTATACATTTTAAAGATTTCTTCACAATTTTCAGTTTCAAATGTGAAAAAAGGAAAGGAAACTGACCATTTTAACCTTGGTATCAAGACTTCTAGTATTTTCATACTCTAGAACGTTTGGACAATCTTCCGCCCCATATTGTCAACACTGGAAATAATTCAGCCTTTGTATAGCTACTTTCAAAATTTTCAATTTTTCAGGCTGAAAATAAGTTGACTAAATCACATGACGAATACAAGGGTTATGTTGATAAGTATGGGCGAGTACGGGCTGACTTTGAAGAGAAAATGATTAAAGCAGCACGTCTGTTTCAAGAACATGACCAAGCCTTTTTACTTCAGATGAAAGCTTTTATGACAGTATTTGCACGTGCATTGGACGAGTCTGCATCTGCTGCATCACAAGTTTGAAGTTTTTATGACATAATTTTAAAACTTCGGGTGAATTAATTTTGCTATTGGTAATAATGATCATCTTATTTCACCGTTGCTTAAAGGTATGTGCTTTGTATCGGGATTCGGTTGATAAATTGGATATTGAAGCTATGCTGATCAAATTTGTTGAAGCAAAAGGAACAGGCAAAGATCGACCAGGTGTTTAATTTTATAGACTTCGAGATCATGAAAGTTATTTTTTAATTGTATTATTTCTCTTTAAATTTGTTTTATTTCCTGTAACAAAGATCCATTAATCATTGCTTATTAACTGTCGCTTCCTTTATTAAATTTTTTTCATTAAAACAGATTCGGTGAATTAGTGCTTTTTTATTTTTGTAGAATTTGTCGTTTTTGAAGAAATTGATACAGCTAAAGGTATTAATGTATCCAACCTTGTACTCCCATGTTCGCCCGACACATCAACGGCTGTACACAGGACAGCGGCTTTAGATGGTCAAGGACCTACAGTTCACGATTTGATGCCCCTTGATACCAATACGTTGGATGCCTGGAGCAATGAAAATAGTGCTCTGAAAGTTCAGGTTTGTAATTTTTATTTTTTATCTCAGTAAAAACATAGAGATTTTTCATTTACTGACCTTTTTTTTCTGTTCATGTATAAGGTTCGATAAGTAGCTTGTTTTTGTAGCCTTCTCCAGTAGCAAGCGATAGCAGTTCATCAACTGCAGCCAATGTTAGTTCTGGATCTGTTCCTTTCTCAGCTTCACTGGGGCGGCAGAAGCTGTCTTTATGGTTGCCTGGCAAAAGAAAAAAATACGCATCACAAAGCAGTCTGCCAGCGTCAGAACCTACATTGCAAGAATTCAGTCACAGTCAGTCAGAGTCTCTGGGTTCGTCGTTTTTCATTTTATCCATTCAGTTATGAAGTTGTTGTTTTTAATACATTTTATGTCTTCCTCTTTAGGTTTCCTAAAGAAATATCGGAGCAAGCATAAAAAGTCAAACACAGACATCGCTACACCGAGCGTAGACGGTGCAACGTATGTTTTACTTGTAAACATTATTCTTGGATATTTAAACTAGGCGCTTTATGGCGGTCGTGGATTATTAATATTTAATTTTACTGTTAAAGTACTTAAGAATATTTCTAAAGGTATAAACAGTTGGGAAAACTTCGGCATTTTGTCCCTTAAACCTAATAAGCTCGATAAAACCGATAATTTAGCCATTTCTAACAGCAATACTTTTTTCATGAGTTGCATATTTGGTTTTGTCTAGTATGTATTACTATTATTAGTTAAGTAACATTGCATAACTAGCATTTGACATGTGTTTTTAATATGCTTAGAATCAAACACTTTTTCAGTGCAGATGATTCGAAAAGCACTGCAAGTAGTAGTAAAAGCGAAGAAAAGCCTGTTAGTTTTGAACAGTTTGTCTTCATTGTGTTCAAGTTTTAGATATATCGAGTTTTGCAGTGGTAATATATAAGCTGTAAAATATCACTACATTGCCATAGTTTTCCTTAATATGTTTAGTTTGTTACAACAAACGGTTCCATTGTGGTACTGGATGTTCCGATAGCTATACCACCGTCACATCCAACTGCACCACCGCCACGAGATAATGATGACGAAGGTACTTGCGATAATTTCGACCGTCCACATTGGAGTAGCTGCACTGAGTCTTCAGGCAAGTCTTACTTGCCTCATTTTAAATATGAAAAACCAAAGAACTTGCAATTTATAGAGTCTATTTTTTACTTTTTTATTTCTTTTCAGATGATGACGAGGATTTAAGGCAAGCGGCCAAATTACGACATATAAGCATTAAACCTCTTAGTGAATCCAAAAGTAATATTACTGCATCAGTTGATGAACTTCGGGACGCTATTGGAAATATCGTCTTACATCCCACAACATTCAGCAGAAGCAGTACTTTTGATTGTGCAAGTTTCCTGTCCATGTTTCCAGCTTTTAATTTATGATAAAGTTACATAAACTTATTTTCCTCATTTAGGACCCATGGTCTTCCACACGTCGTTCAACAGCCTGCAGTGCAAGTCTAGAAGGAACTGTTCGACCACTTCGAGCAGCACTTACTGGTGATGATCATGTTCGTAGAAAGCACTTGGGTAATAATTAGTTCAGCATCTACTCTTTTGCATTGTTTTATGAGCAATATAGAATTCATTCATTTAATCCACAATTACGTATGTTATATTTTAGATTCCTATAACGCGTCTTTGCCATTTTCCTTTTCGATGTCTGGTGCAAACATAGCTCGAGCTCGACCGCACAGTAGCACTTCAACACCAGGAGCACCTAGCATGACATTACAAACTTCAATTCAGCGTTCTAATCGGGTGGTAAGGCTTGATTTGTAGATTGTTGTGAAAATTATTTTTCATTTGCTTTTTAATTTGTGCAAGTTCCACTTTCACTGCCAACTTATCTAATTGACTGCTGTGGATGCGGTAATGTAAATTATAACTTAGTGAAATGTAAGGTGGCTTTGAACTCACAGAAATTATACATTGAACTGTAGGTCGATACTAGTATAATATTTGTACTTTTGTATAGTTATAGTTTAATCTCCGGTTTTATTTTTTTTACATGTTTGAAGAATTCAACAGAGAGTGAACAGACATTTTCCCGAAGCGAATCAACTTTGTCCTTAGACCATTCTGCAGTCACCGAAACACCCTTTACTGTATCGACATCGAATTTGTTGAGCGCCTCAGCGACAATAACAGAGAATCGTATTCCAGTTGCAATGGCAGTTAATGAGTATATACATGCCTGGTTCAGGGGAGCAGATCCTACGAAGTAAGTAATCCTAATAAATAAGTTATCAGTTATCCAGATATTTCAAAATATCCATCCCACAAGTTAGTTTGCTATTATCCGAATAATTTTTGTAGAACATCAGTTCGAGTTTTCGGTTCTATTCTTGTATCATTCCCAGCTGCTGCAGTTCCCGCCTTAACTGACTTCACCTCTGACTTTGATCCGCTTATTGTAACGTTGAAAAATACCGACAAAATTAAAGCCATTTCGCCTAACAGTCAGGTAGTTTGAAGAAATTATTTCGACTTCTGTAAAATAAAACCTATTTTACATCATCTTGTGTTGTTTAGTAATATTATTGCTAATATACATGCAGGTTATTCCTATGCTTATTTATTCGATTAATTGATCTGCAAACATACCAGTTAATCGGTTCTTGTTTAGCTCATTAATGAGAAGCACTAAACTTTCAATAATGCCAGTTTCGTCTATAACTGTTCATAACACACAAAATCTGCCTACTAAAAAAAAAAAGAAAAAGAACATCAATTACCTTGAAAAGTGAGTTTAAAGTAATGAAATAATGAAATAGTAATCTTTTAAAATAATGGAAAAAAGATCATGGTTCTGAAATAACAAAAAGATGAAATTCCTTGTATATTTTTAGTTAATTTCGCAACTTATTGATGCTTTCGCCGCACCATATACTTTCATATTTGAGAAAGCTAAGTTAGCCGAATGGTTATCAGCTCGAAAAGTTGAGAAACCGGACTCTCAGTTCTTTAATGCCGAGGTACTTTTTGGGTGTATGCTCTAAAAAAGTCTTCAACCTGACTTTATGAAAGTAAGACATTCAGTTTTTGCTGATTTCAGGTCTTAACGTATGAAGTAAAGGAACCGACAATTCCACCGCTTGTTTTAATAGTATACTGGAAGTTGGAGGCACAGAATACGGATTTAAGAATTGATTATAGATTAAACATGGATAGCAATATCGATCGTCCTCTTTTGAATGTTGTTTTCACTATAAAGATCGAGGGTTCGGTTATCAGTGTAATTGCGGATCCTAAAGCAGAATGGTGAGTACCAAAAAATATTGAAACAGTGTGGTATGTCACTTTTGATATTTGCATTGGAATAAGAAGAGGCATCGAAATCTTAATTACAGATTACAGATGCTCTTTGGAAACGCGATTAGAAACTACAAATCTTATGTTTGGGAGTTAGACTCAGTGGCTTTTTTAACAACATATACCATGAATTACTGGTATAGTTTAGGTCGCCTTCCAACAATACTATATCTTGGAAGCTGGCTGAACTTTCTCGAAGTGGTGAATGCAGTGGGTCATTAAAAGCGAGGCTTTCTCTTTCTGGTGGTCCTGCAACCGCTTCTCAGACGTTTGTGCAGTTCCAAGTAAATATTAAATAATTTTATTCCTCCATTGGTGATTCAGTTTCTTAAATGGATTATTTCTAGGCAGTATTAATCACCTTTGGGTCTTTAATGTGAGGAGGCACTTGCAGTACTAAAAACTTAGTGTTAATGTCACTCTTAAAAGCCAGAGAAAATCTGTTTCATACCGCTGTCGTTACGTGTCAAAATATGGTTGCGGTTGTTGATTTTTCCTGTTGTTCCTTAAGGAGTACCGTAGCAGCTTGTTTGATGATTTAGTATGATTGCAGTTTTATTTATAGACGTCAGATGCTACTGTTTCTGGTACGGATATAACTATTACGGGAGATGACTTGTATTATTTATCTATGATGCGACGAAACATTTTCTCGGGCAAATACTTTTGTGATGCCGAAATCCGCAATTAACGCTCCACTTGCGGTTAGATGGCATCAGTACGCTATCATTTTTTCGCTTCTTGGTATTCTTAAATAGTAGCGAAATTAAAAATTAATATCCTTTTCCTGATAGAGTTCATTTTCACGTAGCATTTTTTAGACAAAATGCCAATTTGTTGGAACAGGAATTTCTGGTGCTAGATGGCTCATCCATTTATTTCTATATTTATTTTGGAGCAGTATCATCTCGCGCTGAATTTTTTGCTGCCGAAATGCTAAAAAATTAAAATGCATCACTTTACAGAACTGTCAAGAAGACATTCCCCGAACTCTTAGTAGGTTTTTATTAACAGATTTGCCTTGTGATTTGTCTTGTGTTCGTATTGTTTAGTTAAAATGCATTTTACTGGTGCTTTGTTTTGGAAGATAAATGAGAGAGTTCTTTGTTGTTTTGTCACTGAATTCTTGACATGCATTAGTACGAAACATAACTTTTGTTCTTATTTGAATACAAATTAAGCGAGTAAATCACGAACGAGCCATACTATAACAAAAATAACAAAAATGATGAGCAAAATGGACTGGTCACAGAGGCTCTATAAGTTGATAATTAACAACGTGCTAATAGGCTTTTAACCCTGCAAACAAGATTGTGATACTAAGAAAATTAATTTATCAATCCATCTCGCCATTATGGAATAGGAGAGCGAACACCTTATTAACTCTATAGAAGCGTTTTCTAGCTAGTAGCTCTATAGTTAAATTATTTTCACTAGCCGGAACAAACCCACTCGTTTATAAGTGGATATTTTATAAGAGGAAAATTTCGGATGAAAAATATGATTTGGTTTGCAATAGATTTGTTTGAACATAGCAGTAGTTGATGGTCAACGAGATTCTCTTCGAGCGCTTTAAAGTTTCATAGAGTTTTCCTTAGATTCTTAGCAAATGCATGCAGTCCAGTAAAATCATGCGTCCTTACACCGCAAATTTGAAACAAATGTCAAGTCTCCAAATTTTCCGTTCTAACATCTACTTCAACTGTTACATCACGTTCGTACTCTTCTTTTGTGATGAATTCGATTCCGTTTTCGCCAACAGGAACGTAGCAGCCACCCATTTCTTTTACACATAACTGTAAACAAAATCACAGGAGTTACTGTGACAGAACAACCTGTGGGTATAATCCAAGTTTCATTAAAGTTTTTTTGGAAATGCTTCTATTCAAAATCAAAAACCCCCTATGACTACAAATCAAGTATCCTTGACAGGATGTTGTCGTGGGAAGTCACCTAATCGAACGGCCTTTTGGAAATGTCTGTCCAATTCTTAAATGAAAAAATCCAATCTTAAATGATTTAGTAAGCAGAAGTTACGAATTATAAAGTTAAAAATTACTTGAAGAATCAGAAGTTTTTTTTTTAAAATGTGTCGAAAGAAATTATTTACCAAATAGATGGTTCCCGCATGTGAACGCCATTCACGCCGCGGGTGAAATGGTACCCATTTGTGCACAACTTTGCCCCGGTGTCCCGTTAATGGCATCCAATCCCATGAACTACGACCACCAAGCGTTTGCCAGCCAACATGCGGCCAAGTAACTAGCGGTTCACCAGTAGATTTTATGGACTCATCTAGGCATGTGAAAACCTAGAAATAGTATCCGAATAACTTAGAAGAAAATCTTAATACAAGCATAAACTCCTGAAAAGAAATCTTGATTTATTATTCATGGGGGAATAGACGAAGAAAGAACAACGTTTGCAAAATTTCGAAATATACTGGAGCTAAATTTCAGAAAAAATTAAAATCTAAAGTTCCAGAACGAACCATGCCCTCTGAAAAAACTCCTTCAGACTGCGAATTTAGGTGTCTCAAATTTGAATACTAACTTGTTCCATATCAGTGATTTTGGCATACTGTGTTTGTCCACTTTCTCGTGTAGAATCTAACAACAATCCCCTCTGTATAGTATTATTTGTTTCGAGAGATTTCAGGTCATTTTTGCATAATGTTACTTTCGCAATACCATCCGCAACAATCGAAACAATAGAGTTTTCTTGCTGAAAATATGGGAAGATATCATAAACAAATCAGAACAGTACTCAGTTTAAACAATAAATGATGTTTCTCAGGAATTTCTAACATTTCTGAAGTTTGAAAAAGTTTCAATTTTTGGTGGTGACTGGAATTTACACAATACAAAAAATCTTATTCGGACAATTATTATCTATTTCAAATTTTAAAAAATCTTACTCTAACAATAGTAGTTGGAGATGCAGCTGTATATCGTCGTCTATTTTGGACAGTTCTGACAGAGGCAGCATTAAAGATGGGTGGCCCACGTTGATGTTCCATGCTGGTTTGGTCTTCACCATTCGAGTTAGTGCGTGCAACAGTTCCTGTCACAGTTGCTGCTGTCATCAGCTGAAAAATATTTTGTCATTTGTCGAAAATGAATTTGCAAGCTTATTTAGATGAAAATTTCTTGCAATGATTTAATTATGCTTCGGATTTTTAAATCAAAAATCTCGCATGAAATTGGAACTTTTAAACTAAAGCAGTCTTACCTGTGTTGGCATATTACTACTTCCACTAGTACCAAAATTCATTCTCAATGCAGTCCACAAGAAAAAAAGAGATCGTGACACAATTTCAAATGCAATCGGTGGAATACTCAACGAACAAACTTGTGGATGTGAATCAACAAAAGAAGTGGTGAGAGGAGATACATAGATTGGATAACCAATAGGTTGGTCTGCACTACTATTTATCATATTTCTGAAAGCAAATAACTTTTAAATGAATGAAATGACAAGTTTTGAAATAAAAGCAAAACAATATACTTTCAAAGAAATGTGTAATCACTGTAACTACTATTACTTACCTCAAAACCTGACGAGCGTTCTGAATTGATCCTCTTTCCGGATTGCGGTTTCGTAAGAAAATCAACTCTTGCTGTTGGCCGGCCCAAAACGCGCGGACGCATTCGCGATTCAGCTTTATTACTCTAAAAAAAAGCAAAAAATAACAATTTGACTGCTGTTAGGGGAAACGAAATAAATCAAATACCTCATATTGAGATGCATTTTGTTCAACATGATAATTTTGTAGTCATCTTGGCCATCGTCATAAATGTGTCGTAAGGCTAACAAAGTCGGAGTATTTGCTATAATAGCTCTTCTCCAAGCAGGATCATGCTTAATTAGACAGTGATGTAAAAAAAAAAAAAGTGTGGGATATACAAATCAATAAAAAAAATCTTTTGGAAGCCTAAATGTAACGCTTTAACTTACTTCATGTGAAATAAATAAACTTGTCAAATGATGTGTGATACGTTCGTACAACAGTGCAGCATCATCAAAATCATCTCCAGCAGTAAAATGATCTTGATGCAGTTTTAGTGCCATCCGTACCGCTGGCGCTACTACACATCGCAATAAGTCCATGTCAGCAAATACCCACTCATCACGCTGACATGTTATCCTTAAACAGGATGATATTTAAGTGCTTCTGAAATCTTGCTTCATCTGAAAATCGACTATTTTCAACTTTGGAAAGATAACCGCTTTGGTGAACTGTCAAACGTAAACTAATTTCAGTTTTATCATTCAAAACTTAAATTCCATTCCTCAGAAAAAAATGTTACTTTTAGAGTGCAAGTTGAAAAATGAACACAAACCTGAAATCTCCTTTAAATAAAGCATGTAAACCATAAAGGAATGACTCAGCTGCATTCGCGTGTCGATTATGTGCTGCAGCTGCGAGTGCCCGTCGCCCAACGACCGAAAGTGCAAAACAAAATGCATTGATCCTATTGATAGTAATTTTTTCAACATTCCTGAAAACATTTGAAAATTGTCGATAGATAGAAATAAGCGATGTGTTTCAAAAAAGAGCACCCTGAACACTAGAAATATTACAAGAAACCTGAATATTAATTAAAAGGAAAGTATGAAAAGATTAAAAATACCGATAAAAAAACTTTTAGCAACTTACAAATCACTATTATGTTGTACGTGCTGCTCTACGCAATGAAGTATCCAACTTTCATACAATTCTGTGAAACTCTGACGGGAAATGCCCTGAAACACATGCAACCTGGCAGAAAATTACAACACATGTAATCTAGAGCACAAAAAATTAAAATCCTCGACTAAAAAAAATACCATAAGATTGATGTCGAAGTCTTCATCATTCGCAGCGCTGAACATTGGGTCCAGGTCAACATAACGATTATTCGTTTCAATCGCGCGAAGAGCACTAAGCTGAAAAAATAAAGTAATGTGTATAAATCTCAGAAAAAATCCAGTGAGTGAGGAAAATAAGCCACAAACTTTATACAGTTCTTTTCAAAATTAAAGCACATACAATATTAGGCAACTGAATCCACTGCGTAAACTTTGGTGAGTTAAGAGCATAGAATATAATGCTTTTCACATACAACGTAACTAACAAGCGACGCAACTCGTGTACCTGGAATTAAAAACCTTTTAAAATCCAAAAGTAGCATTCATTCCCCCAAAACAGATTGAGTTCCCTCTAGTCACGCAACTATTTGAAAGGAATCAATGCAAAAGTTCTTACTGGCGAAAAGATGGGTTAACTAAAGTGAACCGTAATCACCATAAGTGTCTGCTAATGCAACTCATCGGAAATGGATTTCGCAAAAGAAAAAAAATTCTGTCAATACAAGATGAAATTCAAGTACATGATAAGCCGTATTCATAAAAAGCCAACCGACCTGTAAAAGGTTTAAAGCAGAGTTGTCAGTAATTGAGTAACCGTCAACAATATATTTCGCTGCTACAACTTCCCATGCAAGCCATCGGAGAACCCAAGCTGTGTTTAATGATAGCATACCAGGCAATGAACCTAGAGAACAACAACAGCAACCCATACCTTCTCCAACGTCTTCACTTATTGCTTCAACCTGGAAAGACATTACGATAACAACACAAATTGAACTTAAAATTAAGCAGGAGTTCGGAAACAAGCATTTTTATGGCTGATTCTCTATTTATTGACAGTTTGAACCCCTGCAAGAACTGGGAAACTGACCTCCCTTTGATGACAGTATGTTCCTCTGAATTCAAGACCTCTCAATTGGAAAGTTACGAATCCATTGCCGACTTCAATAATATGTACTAAGCAATTCAAATAATAGCTGCAATAAGCTGCGGTAGATGATTTACTATTAAGATTTGAAATATTGGAAATGGGATACAAGAAACTTTAAATCCTTAAAATTAGTGCACCAAACATGAATTTAAGGGAATCAAATGAAAATTGATAATTTCAAATTATTGATATTTTTAAGCAAATCATTAGTAATGGAGCCAAAAAACGAGACTGCGGGTTACTAAAGCTGATAAAAAATCACTACGCTCTTCTCAATTTCAAAACTCCTAAAAAATTTCTAAGCCACCACACGGAAAGGACGAGCCTAGCTAAAATAAAGCAGTCGCCAGGTTGCACAGCCGTAGACCAACGTCCCAAAAGAATATCGCCTGCCAACGATGACTGCAATGATCTTGTTAAATGTTCGTAGAAAACAGCATTCAAATTACTATCATCCATCATCGGTCCACGGTCAATTTGTGAAATAAGGCGAGTATTGGAATGATCCACACGACGTGTATTATAATCCTTTTCCCAGAATTTTACGGGTCGCACATAAGACGTCAAGAAAAATGATGATCCTGCAATCAAGTTTTTAAAGTTCGCTAAATATACTGAACTTCAATTTGTTGTTAGCTCTGATCAGCTCTTCTTGCGAATCAGTAACAAAGACATTTCAACTAGTGGCATGTAAAAAAGGTTTATCCTTACCAATGTTAATTCTTGAAATGTGGATTTTGCAGCTTATATCTTCAAAAGGTCGAAAAATAACCTAGGAAAGGATTTAGTGGAGCAGATATAATCGAAGAGAATATTGTCTGGATGAATGATAAAGCTGTATGGGGCACACTGAATGGTTGCGCGAAAGCATGAAATGCGGAGCCCCAGCTATAAAATAAATACAAAATGGACAACCTCAACATTTATAAACTTAGAATAAATTCCATCCAAGTGTCTAAATCAAATCAAATAAATGTGGAGACTACAGTTATAATTCTATAATCAAAGGAGTAAAAGCTAAAATTTAGAACTTAATATAGCATTTCGAAACACCATGTAACTATCAGTGATCTATATAATACATACAGAATTCACAAATTCATTGAGTTATACCTGATTTGCCATGGTGCTACGTACGCAAGAATAAAATTGATTTTAAGCGAAAATTCTAAAAATTTTGGCCAAACAAGTGCTGCCAAATAAAATAGTAACGGGAAGTACTGATCAATATCGGAGTAACTGGCAAGATCTGCTTTTGTTAAAACGAAGGAGAATGCCAAAGGTAAAAACATAAGTTGCGGCTGCGAGAAAGATGAACGAAGGATGCGAAGGGAAAAGAGAGCAATAAAGTAAGGATGCAACGTCCACTTATTAATCGTTATTGTACTTATTACCAACAACGGGTACAACTGAAAATGACATTATGAATAAGAAGACAAAAATAATTGAAATTACATCAATTCTAGAACAAAAGTATTTCCGCTTATTTTTTGAACATAGATGATGATGGGATAGACGTGTGAGTAATATACCGAGAGTAGAGAAACTTGATTTTAAGTATGTTTTAAAATGAGTATAACTGAAGTGATTCCGTTCCTGCGCAAAATTTACAAAACCAAGCATCCACAATATATTCGGATAATTTTATGCAATTCCAGATTTTATGCCTCGCAGCTAAATGGGACGAGAAGATAACTGATTAACAGATCTTATTAATATTAGCGGATGTGAGCGCTTCGTCATACTTGATAAAAGAGAACTGACCACATTTCTTTCAATGGCAAGCATATAAAAATGAATAATTTCGAAATACATCAACTTTGCAGCAACTGATGATTCAAATTGGGCAAACTCATGCGCGCGCAAAATTGGCCGCGCGAAGATACGCCACGGGGTGTTTGTTCGAAGTTCCATATATAAGTAATGATTAGCAATGCCAAAAATTATGCACATAATACATATTATTGTCTGAAGTATATAGAGATTTTACCAACATAGAAGGAATTTAAAAACGATTTTTGGATATACCAAAAGATTTGAAATTGTATGAAGCTAATGAAATGGGAAACTTTAAAAGGTAAGGCTACAAGTTCTGCAATAGAATAGAATGCTAAAAAACAGAAGTCAAAAATTGAAACTTGAATCATCATTAGGAGCGCAACTAATGAAACCTTCAGCAAAGGAGTTGGAGGGTTGCAACTGTTAGTTTCTTCTGCCAAAAATTTAAGACGGCACGACACCAGGATGAAGCACTGCTATCGTAAAAGGACCTCCTCTCTGCCCCTCCGGCACATACTGCAACTGATTGATATCCCGCTAAAAGAATGAAACGAAGTCAAAAAGTAAAACAAACTTGCAAAAATGGTTGGGCAGCGGTGAAAACCGAGGTGCAGTGAAGTGCGAAGAACAGCAATAAAATCAGAAATGAAATGACGGCATCATTTCTGATTCGATTTATGAGTACAGTTCGTAATTCATCCGGCAGAGGGTCCTTTAAGCTAGGAGTCACTTCACCGTCTTTCGTTTCACTTTCTGTTTCTTGGCTTGAACTAAACTGAACACATTTCAACGACGACATCATATACCGAAAACTCAGTGACATGAGACCAGGATTGCTCGTACTCCTAAAAATTTCAATTCTTCCGCTTTACTTTGTAGTCAAAATTATTTGAACTTGTGAATATAAATGGAATAAAGAAAGTGTTTTTGAAGTACTTTCACATCATTTTATAGTAAAGGAATGAAAAAAGAATACATATGTTTCCCGCAAGTAAAAAAGTGAAAATTTTTTCTCAAGTAACACAATAACAATGTTTATACCTTGAAAGGAGATAGGAAACCGCAACGGCTGCGGCAGCAAATGCCGAAAAAAAAGCATTCTGTGTTCCGGTAGGATTAGCCCGTTTTGCAGCTTTTGAGATAAAGCAAAGAAATCCAAAGGCTAACAAACTTTTGCTGATTTGAATAAATCCTGACAACAGAGAGAAACTCGCTGTCCCTCCGAAAACACACATTTCCACTTGTTCTAACAAATGTAGTGTTAGTGTATTTACCTGAAATCTAGAGTATTTATCTATATTTTACACTTCGAGTACTGTCAATGAACTTGTTAAGCAAAAATAATCTACGAAAGAGACAATAATTTCCGGAACGCATACTTCGAAAAACTGTTTACCTGTGGTAGTAAGCCGAAGGTGAAAACAACAGGTAACAGAATTAATAAGACCGAAAGTAAATCACGACAAGCTAGAAGAATGGATGGCACTGAAACACTGTTCACACGATAAAAATTCCATTCCCATCCTAGAGCATGGATTGCGTCATGATAATTCCACCAGTCGCCGCTCATCACAAGCAATGCTATGGCCACAACAGAAAAGTAAACTGGTCTCGAGTACGTCACGAGCCAATTAAATCCATGTATTGGTGATGACGCATCTGGTTGCACACTTTTTAGTAGGGAAAACTGAAAATTTTCGTTTTTTTTTTTTTTAATCTAGACAAAGTGAAATTTAAAACAAGCAAAAGGAGTTGCGGTTCATTTAGATAAACCATTCAACAGCTCACAAAAGACTACTGAGATAAATGTTGCATTCTTGGATTACATGAGCCCTGTTTTTTAAGCTGGCTGATTTCCTAACTGGATATAATAAAAAAAATTCCTCGGACTTGGAACGTATTGTACAACACATTTGAAGGTGAAACACAACTCAGCATCCTATATTACAGCATTTTTCATTAAGAGATGAACAAGATGAATAATGGATATCAAAATTAGATAAATCTTCTATTCTTGTCTTGTGCAAAAAATAAATAACTGAAATCCGAAAAAGTTATTATTATTCTTTACATAATAATAGTTCAATTTACAAGCTTTTAAAGTATTGTACAGAAGTACACTAAAGGAAAATTATGGAAGGAAACTTTTTCTCTATAGTTTTAAAAATGCAGGCAGAACAACTTACATGTGTTCCGGCAACAACGAAAGCAAAAAGAACAAGAGAAAGATCGTAATAGATGGAACGTGAAAGGACGACTGCTGTGAGCAATGCAACTACTGATGCGAGACATATATCAAATAGGATTGAGAAGAATGTATTATTACGATCAAATAAAGCTGCTACTGAAAGCCGATCCATCTGAAAAATTATATTATTCCCTAAAATAGCTTAAAAAATTTGAATGTTTCCTTCGCCGCGTGAGTTCTTCATCATTTGTCACTGAGGATTTACGTGACCTATTTGTTTTACTGTCATTTATACAACAAAAAAGTAGAAAATATTGAAATTTTCACCTCCAACTTCATTCCTTTGCCACCAGTAAAAGAAGGAAGTACTTTAATTCGATAGTAATGACTTTTTTTTCGAGTATTAATTCGACTTGAATCCGATGTACCAATTCCAGATATATCAGAAAAGAATGGCACACGTCGGAGGACTGGAGATGAGCCAGTATGTAGAGATGTACGACTAGCAGCATCTGATACTCTCTGTTGATCACTATTAGATGATATCTGAACCATTTGGGGCATAGTTTCTGTAACCAAATAGTTCTATATGAAACTGATTCTTACTCATTTCATATACTCCAAACAAAAGCTTACAGTATTGTTATTCTCGAACCACAATGTGCTAGAAAACCATAAACTATAAATTGCGAAGAAAAAAGTATTGGTTATACTTAGACAAACAAATGTTTTACAATGTACCTGCAGTTTGTTCTTCAAGAAAGTTATTTCCATGAGCAAAACTTCCATGAGATCGACGCCTAGCGGCATTTCTCAGCCGAGCAGCCATTGTGGAAAATGATACCATTTGTCTGTAAATTTGACAAAGAAAAAACTTAAAAAATGCAGGATTAAGAAATAGATAAGCAAGTTTAGAACAGCAATAACAAAACACAGATTTGCTAAACTTCCGTGATACTGCCAATAATCACGTTTTCATAACAGTTTTTAGTCATGCATTTTTTCGCGAACAAGATACAGCAGTTTAGCGCAAGTGCTAAAAAGTAGTGAATTGCTTCGCCAGAATTTTGAAAATATTTGGAAATATGTCATAATATTTAACAAAGGTAAGTACCTATTACGATTTGGATGTCTTGACATCAACGCAGAGCTTGAAGCATGATATACTGCACTAGGAGTGTCCGCAATATAAGTTCCACTTTCAGTTGATGAGGATGACAATGCTCTGCATCGATCGGCAGCAGGTAAAGATGCACCTTCTAAAAGTTGCGAGCGAGACCTTTTATTAATATTTCCCACTGCAGTTCGGTCGATATCAGAATCTTCCGTTGAATCAGAGTCAGTTTCCGGTAACGCTCCTAGCTTCTAGAAGAATGAATTGTAGTGGATTTTCCCAAGTTAAACAAGAAACAACCTGGCTGAGTATTAGTATAACTATCTTCAACTAACAATATTGGGTACTGCAGTGTTATTGCTCTGAATCATTTCCATTAAAGCACGACTACTACCCAATGCATGAGCAGTACCAACACCATGCTCATCAAAAACATATGTCCACCAGTTACCATCTTCGTCCTGAAATGAAACACAAGTGACAGTTAGAGGCAAAAAATGCATCAAGATTTTATTCCATCAAACTGAAAACCAACCAAATCCAAAAACCCCAAGCTCTAAATCACCTGAAATGAATGAACTGCTCCTTGTGAAGTATCTTCGTGATCTAAAGCAACATGAGTACCGTCTTTCATAGCCAAATTCGAAAGTGCTGCAACAGTTGCAGAACTCCTCTCAATCACTCTGCAAAAAAACAATGCATGGTTTATTTCGATTTTCACGATTTTTTTTTTTTTAAACATAATATCTCGACAATACGACATAAATTTCGTTATAACACTTCCTGTTGTATTATTCTCTGTTGAAGAAACATGAACAACACAATAAGGTATGTGAGTTTCCAACCATAAATGAAATTTAATTTAAAGAAAAAAAATGCATGCGTGATAAAACATACCTCAGCTGTGCCGGAGCAAGTGGTTGGGAATGAAAACAAGAGTTTGTAGAACCAAGACCTCGTCCTAATCTGTTCATTCTCACGCTTTCAATAGCATCCAATGTCTCCGGATGTTTATCGATTAATTCCTCTAGGAACTTCGTAATTTCACCCTTCAAATCCATCCCTCTAGAGTTGCACCCTGAAAACATTACAATTCACTAAAGACAGGAACGAGACGGTTTATGGCATCAAATTTAGTGTCACAGTGGATGAAAAAATTTCGATCTAATATTTTAAATTTGCATAAAGTATTTAAAAAAAGAATTAAAAAACTGCTTTAAAGTTCTACTGTAATTCTTTCGATTTTTCTGTATTGGCCTTAAATGGGTTGTTCTAAAAGTTATGAATGTGAGAGTAATATCATTCTTCTGCTGAAATAATTCCGGCTCAAACATAGAATATACTAAAGATATTATGCTAAAACATGATAATCAGTACTGATTATACCAAATTCAGAGCTTAAAAAATTTTAAATCGGAAGCAAACATCTTGTCTTCCATTAGCATTGCATAAATGAAACATAAATCTGCAAATGAATAAAAAAGTGTTTTATAGAAAATATTTTAAAAAGAAATACTAATGATTTTTATATAAAATATTTTAAAAAGAAATATCAATGATCTCGAATTATGCAACATATTTGTAATTTAAGGTTTGTGTTTGTTAAAATTCTTTGGAAGTGTGCAGATGGCATCTCAAACATTTAAAGGCATAAGATCTTAGCAAATTAATTACATATGCAAAAATATTTCCAACATTTATGCTCAGCTTCCACACCACCGATTACTTCGTCATTATTGAGAAAAAAAAGTCAAACAAAAAGGGAATCCTCAACAAATATAAGGACTGAACAGCTAATACAGAAAATGAAGTTCAATTATTATTTGCAATCAGTCTGGATTTCTCATGGTTGTATGTGCACCATAAGAAGTTTTACTCGCTTTCCATTGTTAAATAAAAACTATTTAATAATTTTAAATTACCAAATATACAAAAGTTATCACCTCCATTAACGCGTTCTGATGTACGATGCAACGTACTTGTTAATGGTTTGTCCAAATCACCCAAAGAAACAAAAATGGGTCTCCAACCTTCGCCAGAAGAGATGATATTTGTTCTCGTTTCAGAATCTGGCTAAAGAAGAAAATGCAGCTGAGAAATTTTTACGAAAAAACATTTTTTTCTTTCCACTTAGCTTTCGAAAGAGAACAAACACTTTCTTAGTTTAATTCGAAGTTGATTTCAGGAAATTTGAAAGTGGAACCTCCAAATGAACGACAGTTTCCATAACAAAAGTTTTATCTTCTTCAATTCCTCTGCTAGTAGACGGTATATCTCGCTGAATAATCTAAAATTAGCGTTAACTGAGCAAAAATTTTAAAATATATTTGAAGAGGCTGTTCGATAAAAACAATTTTAGTGAAAAATATAAAACAGAAATACAACGAAAAATCACCCTCTTCGAAATTCGCTGCCCATCTTCTTTGTCAAATATGGCAGGATTTTTTTTATTTAAATAATACAGATCGTTCGGGTCGCTTTCCAGCTTATCGAAATTAAATTCACCTATAAGTTTCTATTTCTTGAAACATACGACTGAAACTGGAATTCGATTATTTATTACTCTTAAAACAATAATATTTTTCAGTGGCCTATAAATCAAATAAATTTAAATTTTTAAATAATTTTCACAACTTAAGTAGGTAGACAATTATTAATGCAAAGTAAAGAAAAAAGATAAATAAACAACTTTAAGAAAAAATTATGAAATAAGCCGAACCTGAACGGGAAGGACAGGTAGACTTCGTCAGAGCACTTGATAGAAAAGCTGATGTGCTACTCATTTTTGTTGGATAAGATTTACGAATTACCTGCAAATTGTACACTAGAAATGAAATATGTGCCGTCATACCTTAACTGCACTATTTATTCTAATTTTAAGGAAATCCACCAATAAATTTTGAGTCACATAAAACTTGAAAAAATCGAGTTGTGCAGTAACATCATCAATAATAATACCGGGATCCCTCCGTTCAGTATAGTTACCCAGCTCTAGTTCATATGAGACTTCCCTCTCCTACTTTCATCTAAAGCTGAGTCTCATGCATCTACATAAAGACTGATAAACAATTTTTCAAACATTCGCACTAAACCTTAGACTGAAAGTCATTATTCCCTAGACAATATTTGAGAAGAGGTACACATAACTGTTTTCTTTATTATCGATTTTTGCCTTCCCGCTTGTATCCTTTCTTTTTAAGAAACTTCTGCTATTAAGAAACCGTTTCTCCGGAAGACGAAGGTTCAGTTAGATCACATGATGTAAAAATATTAAATATTAAAGAGATTATAATATAACCTTAAATTACGGGAATAATAATAAGAGTTACTTTTTTGCACTCCTCCAAAGTTCGCTGACTTAAAATCGATCCACTAGCAACATCTTTATTTGATGTTTCAAAAGCCGATTTCGCTCGGCGCACACATAGACCTGTATCACTTAAACGTCGACGTTGTGTAAAATTCCAGAGTCGCTGACTTTCTTTTAAACACGGTTCAGAAAATTTCCGATCGATTCCAATGCATCGACTTTTGTTATTCTCTGACCGCTGTCTACAGTGTCACAAATTTTGTTACTTAAATGAAAAACTCCCAAATTAAGCACATCCACAGTCTTTCAAGTTTAAGGATTTAAAGAAAGAACGTACCTTGCTCCAGCTGGTAATAATTCAAGGCTGTCTACAGGAAGAAATGTTGTCAATGGCGGCGCAAGTAAACCCTGCCCAGAATGTAGACCAGTAGTATCTTCATCCCAATCGCCACCACTTTCCTCCAGAAAACAATTAAACAACAAAAAACTCTAAAATTTAAAGGAAAGTTGATTGATTTTAACAAAGTCAGCTTACTTTGTCATAAAAGTATTAAAACCTTGTGCATCCGTACTTCTGCATCTATAGGCGAAGTAGAATTGTCACTAATTCGTACAAACCGTCGACGTCCTAATGATCCTCGAGACAGGTTATGATTTATACCTTCAATTTCATCACCATCTTTCTTTCTCAAATCCACCATTTCAATTTCTTCATCTCTAAGCTTTTCACTACAGTGGTGCACCGTCTCGCAAGAGAAACTTTCAACCTGAAAGTGGATCAGATATATTAACTAATCATTTAGGTGTCTGTGCTTAGATAGAAGTGTTTACATCAAAAAATTAAATTGCATGAGCACATCCAAAGAATAAGAACTTCAATCATAATTTTTTAACAGAAGCAATAAAGTGATGTAGTAACACCTTATGTGAACGAGAGGATGGGTAAGGAGTTGGATCAACTGTGTCAAACAAGTTGTGCAAATATGAGACCGTGAATTTCAGCACCACAAATATAAATGCTATGAAGCTCACATATGCCACGATAACATATACGGACAATGCACTGTCAAAGGATAATCCTGAAATACAGATACAGTTCAAAAATATATTACATGAACTGCTGACAGTAGCACCTTACAGAAAACTGTCATCAATTGCACAACAAAATTTCGCTTTTTCTATTCACTAGCTATTGCGATTCTAAAAACCAGTGAGGACTGAAACATCACCGTTTAATCATTAAACGTTCACTGTTTATCTATGTTTTTAATAAAAGATTTGAAAACTTAGCTCCTGGACTAAACCAAATTAGTTTCTGAAGTTTTAAATCAAAGAGTTGATATAAGTCAATGCCTTTTATAACCATCTTGATAAGAAAGTGGAATCCTGGAGTTTAGTAGGATTTTCTACTACTAAAAATATCAAAGCAAGAAATGTAAAAAAGGAATTTAAAAAAAACCGAATTATAGAAAAAAGCACAAACCAAGCAAAAGAGGTATAAGGAACAGTATGAGCCACAAATACAAATGAACAGCGTTGCAGAAGAGCGTATAACCTGGTTCATAGTACCATCCACCCGTCAGTGATGCCCAAATCCCTTGCCTCACTATCTCCGCAACGTGACTACCAACCGTCATTTCCTGGCAGTCTTCATCTACGGTCATGAAAGATAAACTTTCGAGTATTGGTCTTGGAGTATGTCCTAGGCCAAAAAAACAGTCCTAGCTCGTCCCTGTAGCTGTCAGATGTTACACTTTTACACTGGCCCTCTCCGGCAACTCAAATCATTTCTTACTCAATAAAGTGCGAAGAGACAACCCGCAATGACTTCGCAACTCCGACCGCTTCTACCAGGCACACAAATTAACATGCTTTAAATTACCGCTCTTCCTGGAAGATGGATTAGGGTCTCAATGGTGGGAATACGAATGTGAAGTGATAGATGGCGGGAAGATATATTTTGAAATGAGTTAGTAAAATGGAACGCTACTGTTAATAGCAATTCTCCCGGGGAGACTGGGGCGTTTATCTGGTAGTTTACTTTCTACTTCTCCAGGATTCCTGTGTTTCAGTTGTCAAATTTATAGGCAAACGATATGAAAACAGCTGACTTCAGCGCGGATTTTGTCCCTGCTGCTACTGACTTCATTCTACCCTCTAATTACCGAATTAGTACGAACAAATCTTCCAGTGGTTTTTCATACGTCAGTGTTGGTCTTATATGCCAATATTCCTCCAGTTTTTCATTTGGAATATTTGCGATTGGAGTTATATCAGTGTTACATACATGCTCCATAATGGCGATAACGTAAAAAGGACGCTAGATGTTCGTGCATGAGTGCTCTCGTGTTCGGAAATTTCCGATATTTTCGTCAGCTATTCTATCACAGTGAGAATAGTCTATTTTCTTTCTTGTTATCTAATGGAAACCCAGTATGGTAGACATCGGATTCTTGATTCTCAAAGCATTTGAAAATAGCAGTCATGTTGAGTACTGCTTTCTTGGATGATTGATTAGCTGCAGTTCTGGCCATATTTCAGGATTTCACGAATGATTCTTTTTAGAGTTCTTCAAATAGAAGAGTTATCGGAGGTGATATTGTGATAGAAATGGAAGTAGTAAATGGCCTTTTAAGAATTGCCTAGAATTTTATACCTGTTTAGCACTATGTAAAGAAAAGGGGAGATAAATGGGCGCAAAAAAACAAAAATTGTTGACGAGTAGTTCATTCAAGTTCACTATGCCAGTTTTATCAAATCATTGGAACTTGATGTTACGTCTACCACTCTTCGCATGGAAATAACAGCGGACAAATTTACTACTAAGAAATTTTTTCAGGCTGTAATTCTCTACTTAATATCGTTAATACATGATGTTGCGTGGAAGATTATCTCCATCCGTACGTATTGCACACTTTTAAACACTGAAAGGCTACTCTTATATAATCGTTCTTTTACGCATCTGTAATATTCTGGCTATGTTAACTGTCGCAGGTACTCGTTTTACCAGCATAACGACATCTACGAATGGTGATGAAACAACAAATCTGACATTTTCCCTACAAAAATGTCGTAGCTTATACGAGTCGACTATTGTTGCATCAATTTTTGGTAATATTTTCTTCAAAACATTGGAAACTATAATCTTGAATAAACTCAAGTTGAATACGTCACTTTGCTTTTAATTGTTGGATGTCATATTTCGTGTAAATTATTCGTGAGAAAAAGGAACCATTTAGTCGTCCTCCAAACATTGAGGAAGAGTGAAGTTTGGAGTCGAAAGTGTTGTAGCTAAATCAGTTCGTTTATAATAATCATAAACTGAAATATAATACATACTTAGATGATGATGGGTCATATACGGAATCCTTAAGAAGCGAGAGTGGCAATTGTGAAAGATTGGAAACAAAAAACGGAGAATGTGGAGAGGAGCGAAAAGAAAAAATAGTGTTAAGTGACTTGAATGATGATGGTGATTTATTAGCGGTTGCAGTAGGAGAAGACATATCAATATTTACTTTTGATTGTGGTACTCGATTCGTCGTCACAGTTCATCTTGGAGGTGAGGTAGTCAAATATTTAAATAAGTCGTTTAGGTCATATGAACCGGGAATAATAATAAAGAAATTGTAGGCTGAGCTTGCATAACAAAATCACTGTGATTGGAAGAAATCACTGCTTCTAATCTCCGGACGTCCTAGCATCTTTTGAATTTAAAATTGAATATTTTTTTCTTTCCTTATCTATTAAGTTACCACTTTGGGCATTAGATTTTTAATCCTTTAAACAGTTAATCAGTATTCTAGAGGATATAAATCCAGTGGCTATGAAATTCATGCCGATAGTAAATTTGATAGCAGTTGTAACGAATTGCGGGAATATTCTGTTTCTTAGTATTGGTTCCAACCGTATATTACATCAAGTGGTAAACATTCTTTCTAATTACATCATCATCCCTGTTCAAGCTCTGCTAGATATCTAGCATTTCAAAAACAAAAAATTCTATTGTAGTTTTTAATTATTTAGTTTTCTTCATTCAGAAGTTGGTGGAAAATAAACGAATACAATGTGCATCTATCAGTTGCGATCTTCAGCTAGAAGATGCGTACATGTGCGTCATTTTAGAAAATGGTGAAATACATTCATTTTTTTTCCCGAAGTACATCAAATACTTTCATCGGGAGCAGGAAATTGAAATGGAGATGTGCAATAGGCAAAAGGTTTCAACTTTTATAAGTGTGTTGTAGATTTGTTTGATTATCATATAATTCTATATAGCTATAATGCATAAATTGAGCTGGTATAATTAGCACGGGATATTTAAGATGACTTTATTAACTAGGACATTCATATTTGGTTATTGTTAATTTCATGAATCTTTCCTTCAATTAGTAATTCCCCAAATAATTTCAGGGTATGACCACTATGATTTGGAAAAAATTTGATATACATTACAGTGGGATAGACTCCGCAATCATTAGTCATTTGAATGCTGTTTTGCTTGTAAATTTTTTTCGCCTTATTAAATATAATGTAAAATCAACAAATATACGAGTCCCACTTTTTCAACAATAAACGCTTAGTTTGTCATTAAAGATAGAAAAACTCAGTGCATTTCAAGATAAATGGTTCTTTATGGGACGGTAACAAATGTAATGCTTAATTTTACTAATACCGTGAAGTTTTGCAATCAATGGGCCACAGTGAAATTAATTTTAAAAATTTTGGAATTAACTTAATTACCTTCAGTTTTATTCAGCTATCATCAGAACAAAATGGGAAACTGGCCCTACTTGATTTGTCTACAGGAATATCCGAGGAAGCTGTAGACGAGTTTTATTCGTCCGGTGAGCCTTAAATTTCTTGCCAAGCATAAATTAAAGCAGAATGCTTTTTCTACTTCCATAGGGACAGAAGGTGCATAGAAAGTCTATATTATGCAGGAATTAATTTCCCCCTGAAGCCCATTTGTATCTTACTGTGTAAAATTGTTCTTTGAAATAACTGGTTTAGAAATTTTTTTTAATTTTCGATGTTTCAATTTCAGATGGTTCGGATATCGTACGAATTCGTCATCTTAAACATCGTGATGAGCATACATCTCACATCATCTTTCAGTTTATCATGGCTTTGACAGTGGACGGGCAATTATTAATCTGGGATGCTGCAACAACTGTGCTAGTTTCATCAAATTTTCTTTTGCGAACTGGTGAAGTAGCTAAAGACTTCATGCTTTTTGGTGACATACCAGGTAAAGAGGGAAGAATGAATGAAAACACCAAGTTAGTACTTCTATTTACGGACAACGAAGGAGTATGTCAGGTAAGCAAGAATATTTTGGTTCACCAGATTTGTTAGCATTGGAAATGCCTCATCTGATTTTAGCTTCAAATTCGTAGTTTGCGAACTTTCGATATAATATACACGAAAGCAGTGAGCAGTAAAACACTTTTGTTGAACAAAGTTACTCGAGAAGAAGGACTGGTACTTTTTCTGCAACTTTTCACATTTGAATGTAGGTAAGTCATTTGATGACAGATACTTGATGTATTCTGCACTGCTGTTTATTTCGCCAATTTCATTATTTGAGCTGGTGCGAATTTTTTATTTCAAAATGAAACTGTTGTTTGATATTGTGACTTTTAAGATTTTACGCATTTTGTTTATCGCACTTCTGCGAATTTCGTTGCACTGACCAATGTTTCCACTCTTCATAAAGAAATTTCTGCGAGCAGTCGATAGTTTCAATGTGACTGCTCTGCTTGAAAGGGAATTTGAAGATACGTTTCTAATATAATTGAGATTTTGTGTGTGTGTGTGTGTGTTTTTTTTTTTTTCTTTATATATGATGATTTTAGAGAATTGAATGCAGTCAGAATTCATGCGGTTTATGAATGTCAACCGGAAATGCGCTTAGACCATTTATTAGACCAACAGCGATGGGCTGAAGCGGAGGAATTTGCTCATGCATTCAATCTGAGCATGGAGGTGTATATTTTATCCCCTAGCTTATAACGGTGAAAATAAAAATAGTTGTAAGAAAGATGATTAATTTCAGAAAATTTACATAGCTCGTATTGAGCACTTCGTGGATACTGGTACGATGGGTCAAAATGACCTTAAAATATATGATTTAGAAAATTTTCTTGGATGGATGACGCATGTTTCGGATCAGAATTGGGTAAAACTTTTATTTTTAATATTCGTAGAATTCTAAAATTGAGGGTCATAACATGACTGTCTTGAATACTGCATATCTGCTTTTCAAAAGATTTGATTATGCATATTAGATGCTGTGTGTATGTTTAGGTAGCTGAAATGTGCATAGCATCAATAATGTATTGTTCGAACCATTCGTGGGTGAAGAAAATATTAGATTTGGTGAATAATCTCGAAATCACAGGTGGTGTATGTTCGCAAATTTTAATTTTTTGGGTTGCACTTGAGGAAGAGAAAAGCTCTTGGTTTCTTTCAATTTATTTTAGATGGTGACACAAAGGAAAAGTTGGCTTTAATGCGCTACAATTATCAGTCATATCGCGAAGTGCTCGGTCCTTGGGTTTGTATCAGATTTTTGATGATAAAGGACAGATCACAGATCTGGAAAATGAGAAATAGAATTTTAAAATGAAAATATAGTAGTGGAATTGCTTTTTTATTTTCAGCGAAAGCCGTGCTGTAGTAAAATTTTGGGGATAGATTTATGGTCAGAATTCCTCGGCGGTTGCTCTTGGGAACATATCTTCGAATTTTTTTGCAAGAACGGGCAATTCTGCGAAGCGCGTTTGCTATGGTACCGTTATCGAAAAACGTTGGAAGACTGGATTAAAGAAAGGGAAAATTTCGAGCATTTACTAACAGAAATTCATCTGACTGTTCATGGTAATTGACTATGAAAATCAATGTTTTATTTGGAGTCGAATGCATTCAATACTCCTCTTAGGTGTAGCGATTTTCTGGTGAACAGAACATTAATGGGAAGGAATTGACATTTAATTAACTGTCTAGATGTATGGATATTATTTATTCATGTATTGTTTTCCTTCATTTTATATTAGTAAATAAATAAATTTGAGATTTATGATTTCATGGGTGCAGAAAATGTCCGGAGCCTCTAAACTTTCAGATGCCGATGGAAACATCATGGAAGCGATACAACTTCTTGAAGACGTTATTCCTGTTGTGATCCTGAATGATCCTGAGACTTGTTGCTCGTGTTGCAAATCATTTTTAATGAAAATTGCTCATGTAGTAGAAACAAGACATCCAGAATGTTTTCCAGAAAACTCCCTCAAAATTGCTTCGACTATGGAACGAGTTGTACAGAATTTGTTGAATTCTTCCACAACTCCATGCCGCCAGGTATTTAATAAATTAGATTGATCTCGTGATTCCCTTCGCTGTAAGGAAAATTTGATTCCCAAACTGATATGATTCAACGGAACAGATTATTGTTATGGAGCTTTTTTAAATCCTTCAAATATCTGGCTATTTGATGATCCCGTAGAAAGTACCCTAAAGAAGACTTTTTAAACTTCTTTCCTGTTTACTTGTTTCAAGAACATTAAGTAATGTTAAAAAATTTTTAAGGAGAAAGAGGTTTTTTTTTTTTTTTTTTTTTTTTTTTTAATTCATGAGTGTACTTATAATGTTTTCATTTTTAGGCAGAGGTTGCCTATGCACTGTCAATTACTAAGTGTTATTCATGGGATCCGAATGATTTAATGGGAGAATTAAACGTTTATGTAAGAGATTTGCGTTCAATGAAAAGGCTAAAAAACGTTTATCAATGTGCAATGAGCTACATTACTTATCAGGTAGGTAAAGCAGTGAACTTTAAGATAGAATCATAATTAGCTGAATACAGCGCTGCCTGATTCTGCTGAAAAAGAAGTTCCAGTAATTCTATCAGTTTCTCTTTTATTCATTTCTTGGTCGTACGACGAATGAGTTAATCCTATGACTTGTATTTACGACACCATGGAATGCGAAGTGGAATTAGCCTTCATTTCTTTTCCATATTTCGAGCAGTAGTGCTTTGGTTGAATGATTAATTACACTTGTTGAATATATCTTATTAGTTTATTATTATTATT